>JALPQI010016686.1:0-30024 GCA_025490895.1 Thaumatotibia leucotreta
GGTAACACTTCATATCGTTCAGCCTGTATATTGTAGACGTGATCCAAATACTATTTTTTTTTTTGAGAATTACAAAATTACGCAACTAAAGCAATCTAACCAAATGTAGGTTGCAGCGTGAAATCACGATTGCAAATGATCTAAATGCATATCTGCAAGTACATCACATTAGAACAGATAAGAGCAATAAATCGAGGATGGTCAGAAAGACAAGCGAGGCGAGTGCTGCACGCGACCCCAAGGTTGGTAATGTATGCTGGTGATTTAGTTAATAGGTATCATTATAGACTTGCAGGTTGCAAGATGTGTCGAATATTCTAGATTACTACGAGCCCCGATGCATATGTTCTCGTCCAGTTAGACAGTTTTTCGAGATTATCCCGTTCATCCGGGGGAAAAGGTTTAGAGACAAAACCTTCACTATTCAATACCTAGTAGTACTAAAGTAGTTTCTTTGAGTATAAAATATTTAGACTTAATAAATCAGAATTAAAAAAAACTATTTTACGAGAGTTATTTTTTTTAATTTTTCCCACAATTTTTAATTTTGTAAATAATCAATGAACGAAAGAACGCCATTAATAATAAAGACGACATGGTACACCTGATGCACTGCGAATTTTGCTTCAAGCTTATAAGCGCGGAATTACGGTGGTGAACGAAAATATAATTTAGACACTGGTTTGTTAAAATCGATTTATTAAACAACAAAAGCGTACTTCAGATTGTTGTGTCTCTTGAAATGTAGTACATTAACCATGACTAACGTTCATACAATTTATCATTAGCATAACGTGATCATTTTTAAAATATTCAAAAATTTGTAAAAATTGTTTCGTACTAGACGAACTCCACTGCATCGGGGCTCGTAGTACTACTAGTAGAATATTTAGAACAAGAGGTGCCTTTCCCCACGGATGAGGTCAATATTTTAGGTGGTGTACTAGCAGGCAGGCCCTAAGAATACTCCATGCTTCATATCAGCTCTAGATCTTCTTTTGTCTTAGAGTTATTCAAGATAATGTAAAATAAACGGGGTGTCGTTGAAAGTGGCATATTTTGTAAACTGTCCAAGTTAGATCAACCAAACAAAATTGTGTTTGCTAACAATAAAATAAACTACAAAATGCATATTTTTAATCTGCATCTTGTCTTTATTTTTCATAATAAAAAAAGGGTTTTTGTTTTTTTGTTGTATATTAAGTAGGTAATTCTTAAATTTTGAGTTGTAGTGACAGTGCATACATATTACAATGACATTGCTGCTTTCGGTTCGAACTAGTCCTTAAAATAAGAGCACCTGCACCATCTATAACTATTTATGAAACCTATATAACCTACATATTAACTTAATTACGATAAAAAATCCCACAATTCTGGTAGCCCGTCAAACGTCTCAATTAAAACAGTTTGGTGTTATAAAGGTCCCATCGGTGCCTCGTTACTGTCCTCTTTACAGCCCTTAATAGTCCGTTCCGAGAACGACAGTCACAATAAATCCATAAAACTTGCTTAATTGTTGCTATAAAACTTATACTAACCTACGACATTCAGATCCTTAAGCCAAAATCAAAGCGTCATATGTTACATTGCCTTATAACTCAAAATCAACTAAAAAGCAATGTGATTTGAGTTGATTCTCAGTGGCTGTGTAATTGAGTATATTAGTAGCTTTGACACCTGAATATTATACAACGACGCCTTATAGGAATATTCATAGAGTTCAGTTTACTTGTGTCAAGTTGTGTCGTGGTAAGGGTTTGTGCACACTTAAGTGTAAATGTATTTCAATCGCTTTACAAGTAAGCAAAGGTATATATATATATACGAGTATATATTACGTCGTTTTCTCAAAGGACCATGTACCAACAGTAATACTTACTCGTATCCATTGATGTACGTTAGTAGTATACCTGGCTGACACTCGTGTCGAGAAGCCACGAATGTTACACAAATCTTCTGACAATCTCGGATTGGTTTGTATAACCACTGAAAGAAGATTCGAAAGTGAATTGATCGTAGACACTTGCTTTTTATCATCTACCATGGACGTTACAGGCTAATGATGTTATACCTATGGTATTTTTCAGTCCTACAGATAGCCTTTCAGTCGGGCTTCAGGATCTAAAAGGTCATTGTTTTGTTCATTAAGAGGTAGTTGACACCAAGCTGAGGGGAAGCCTTTTCAACGGTGCTTTAAAGTTTTTTTTATAATATTATTTCTTTGTGAGTAGTTTTGATATTGTATGTATCTGCTTTAAGCGTCCTGATTAAACCACTTTCTATTCTATGCTATTAAATTCTAACCGAACACGATAATTTTCAGAGTTTTATATTAATATTAAAGTACATGTCATCAAAGTTTGTTCGTCGTTCGTCGCGACATTATTTATCAAGTTATTAATATATTTGTTTGTATATAATAATTTTAAACGTACTCCCAGCTGACTATTCCCGTCTATTTGTTCACATGAAGGACCACCCACGCGTAAACGCGCGTTTTATGGCCTCGATAATAAACGCTGTTTACACGTGGTCGCACCCATGTTGTCAACCGGACTTGTTCATAAGCGTAAGCGAGTGCAATCGCGAAAAACCAGTGTGAGATGAACCTCTATTTGTCAGAATGGAATGTTTCAAATACACTATGGGTCTGGATTAAATTTTGTCGATTTTATTCCAGTTTAATTGAAAAACCGACTTTAACCGATTTCTCGAACATGCCCTCATTAGACCCCAACTTGGTGCCAATGGGACCATCTCGGGGTTAGCTATACCCGTACGATAAACAAACAAATATGAAAAGTCTCCGTTCACGAATCTCGGAGATATACGGATACATTAAAAAAAAAACAAAAACAATCCAGTCTAATTGAGTTTTTTTAAATCGGTTTTTATTATTAGTAAACAGTGATGAAGGTACCTTCTAAGTTGACATACCGTTCGAAGCCTGGCCTGCTACCGCGAACATCGAAGTTCGGAAATTTCGGGGGTTTTTCTCTGTCACTCTGCCTTCATTGGAGTGACAGAGACAAATCCCCGCAATTTTCGAACTTCGGTATTCGCGGTAGCAGGCCAGGTTACCTTCGACCCGTGACTCGCTTGAGCTATCGGAATACTATATCTGCAGTGTGTTCACACCGCAAGGATCGATCTTAAAACGGTTTTAGTCGAATAAAGACGGATTATTCAGGAAGACTGCTGGAGATGAGTCTTTGTCTTAGTAAAGTAGCACAAAATTATATTGTAAATATTGTTAGCGACGATGGTGGTATGGACCACCAGTTCCGTTGGATGGGATGGTGTGACTTTAGGTGGTGTACTTTTAATACTAACGGCGAACTATGGCGCAGCAACTTAAGACCCACAATATACCTCTCGAAAACTCGGGGTAGGACTACAGCCTATCACGAATGAGTTGCAACTTATTAGATCTGTCGAAGTCTCTCTCAATTTTTCATAACTTCTTCTTCTACCTAGCGTCCTAGCGTTATCCCGACCTTTGCCAGGGTCCGCTTTCCTGCTACATTTCCTCCACTTTTTCATACCGTAAAACCACCTAACTATAGTCCAAACGTTCCCAACAATGGTCCAAAACTTTATCAAATAACAAACATTAGGTATCATTGTTATACTAATCGTTTTATTCATTGGCAAAAACTCCTTATTTACAAAGAAAACAACTTTGAAAAATCCAAAAACAGCATTGGGACTGATTTATTTAGGAGTTCAAATTGTGGACCATAGTTGCAGTATTGGACCATAGTTGGGTGGTTTTACGGCTAAATAAAGTGTAAGGATTAGAAAGAGATCATGCTTAACAGAACATGAGCATTTTAGAAGATACCAAATAGCTTCTACCTACAAGTTTATGTTATTCGAAATTATACACGTACGAGTAAGTCATGACATGAGGAAGATCGCAATATACTCAGGTACTTATACTTACATAATACGTGATAACTTTGCAGTCTTATTACAATGGATTAAAGCATACAATTTCAAGGTATCTTTGACATAGACTGCACAATAAAGCACCTAAGGCGCGATATGATCGTACCCATACGTTGACATGCTTCAGAGCAATGCTCTTTATATCATTTACAAAATTTACTTTACGACTAGCTTTCCTCTAATAACATACAAATTAGGTTAATTTTCGTTTGACTGTCAGTTTTCTTTAAATGGTATAAAGACGGTCGCTGTAAAAGAAAAAGCGTTCAATTCTTATGTGCATTAAGTTTTAAAATGCAGATACGTTGCGGTTAAGACGGTAACTGATTTGAAGAAGCAATATTGATGCACATGTGTTACACTTTAATTTTATCATGATAAGGTTTATTTTTGTTTGATTTGGTGGTAAATGGTTTGAGATAGTTGCGCTTTCGGCACACGAGTCCCGGGAGCACATGTGACGTGTTGCATAAACGCTCTTTGTTTTGTCTTGTGCTTTGTAATTCTCGTGATAACATGGCTTGCGCTGCGGTAAATAGAAAAATACTTATACTTATATTACGTAAACTGGCTATAGATAAAGATGTACCGTAAAAAGGGGTAAATAGGAATGTAGAGTAAACTAGTCGGTTAGTCCAGGACAAACAGTCCAGTTTAGAATAACACATATGAACAAATCTGTTGTTCTAAATTGGACTGTTTGTCCTGGGCTAACAGACCAGTTTACTCTACGTTCCTATTTACCCCGCTATTCCTATTTACCCCGTTTTACGGTACCTATAGTTGTCGATTTCTAAGAATGAACATTTGACAGTTTAGAAATGAACCTTAAATGCATGACATTAAGTTTATCGGCAAAATGATGAGTCTTACCCTCATATTAATCAGGATTAATCTATAACTGCCAAAAATTCATTCTTAGAAATCGGCAACTAAATACAGTATGTATCACTTCGTAGAGCCAAGAAATAAACCCATTAATGTTTAGATCGGTTTCATAAACAACATTTTCGCAGAATATTGGTTCATAGAAAATGTTTCTCGTATTTTCATTTCATAGAATGATCATTTTTCAGAGCTCTTACATTGTATAATCTGGTTTTGTATATTTTTTATTGTTCAGATATGTAGTTCTTAGAATTTCATTTCATAGCGTATTCAATCAAATATTATTAATTCGTATAGTATTTTTTGTCTAGAACAGTTGTTTCAAAAACTGAATATTCATAGAATGTTGTTTGTCATTGTATCAAACTTAATATTTTTTATTCAGTCATAATTAAACTATAGAATTATCATTACATACCAGTATACAAATACAAAAGAAATGCCTTTGTCCAAAGAATTTTAGTAAGCGATTTAGACCTGGGAACCGGTCGACGAAGCCCGGGGCTTCTATTTCTGCTCTAAAGGATAAAAGGTAACTAACGAACCTATCCAGGTTAGAGCAGGGGAGGTACAAATTTGTTATTTTTTAATGCGGGGGGCTCCGCCCCCCGAGCCCCCCCTGTGGGGGGCTTCGCCCCCCCGTCCCCCCTTTTTTGGTTTCGCAAGGATAACGATACGTAAACAATTAATTAAAAGTAAGTAGGTATTTTATGTATCCGGGAAACTACGCTCGAAACCTAACCAATCCAAGTCGGTTTTACCCTGATTTATTACTTGGATTGGTTAGGTTTCCAGGCTAGAACAGATTGAAAAGCTAACTAACCTAACCCAACCTACCCTACCTAACCTACTTTGCCTACAATCTACCTACTTTTTCTGGTAGCAGTTTGGTTTTTTTAGAGGGAGGGCGAATCAGTGTCTAAGAAACAAAATACTTACATGAAATATGACTCATTAGGTAAGAATATCACTATGCAATAAAGTAAATAGTGGAACTAAATATTATATAAACTAGTAACTATAAAACAACAATCTATGAAATAAGTGCCTACAAAACAAAAATACATGAAATGTAATTCTAGTGTTTGGTTACTTTGTAAAGTAAAAAAGTTAGATAGCAATATACATGGAACTGAATGTCTGTGAAATATGTTTTAAGCAATTGAATATTCTATGAAACAATAATATTGGAACAGAAAGTATATGATCCAAATAATATATGAACAAATTTCTGTGAAACGAAATTCTATGAAACTTCTGTCTATGAAACAGTGTGCCACCGTTTAGATCATACTAAACAAATTTAACTATGGGAGTATGGGGCCAAACCCGAATTCACGAAAAAATTTTTACAGTTTCATACATTTTGATTTCGTGATCATGAACACGTTGTACGGGAGAGTATTTTTCTTTCGCGATTTCGGGTTTGGCCCAATAGTAAAAGTTGTTTAGTATGATCTAAATATTAATGGGTTTCTTTCTTGGCTCTACGAGGTGATACATACTGTATGTATTATCTAACGGGAATCAGAATGGGATTCAAAAGTACTGTTGTTCCACTCCCATTTTTGCTTAAGTTTCTTGTAGGCTAGGTCTTACAAGTTGTATAGGTAGTAGGTACTACAGTACTTATAGGGTTCGTGTTTCCGAGGTTCCCCTGCCATTCCCTGACATGTCCGCCGTCCAGCGCAGAGACAGCGGCTGGGGGCAACTGTCAAGCCAATGCTGATACCCTGTAATTACCTACAGAACATTGCTTTGCAAATCTAGAATTTTCTGATATTATGTCTAACGGGTGTGATCATTGTTAACCGACTTCGCAAAAGGAGATTCTCATTTCGACAGATTTTTTTTAAGTTACTGAACATGTCGGAAAATGTTTTTTTTTTGAGAATGAACCGATTTTTTTTTATCCTAACGGAATAAGTAACCTCAAGGTGGTCCCGTTGCCATCAAGTAGTGGTCTGATGATGGGATCTTGGAGAAAACGGTTGAAAACGGTTTTTTTTATTTGGTGATTATTTAAAAACACTGTGTTTATTACATCTACGTTCGTTGATTTCAAGCCAATAATCATTCATGGATTGCTAAACTTACAGAGAAAAGCAAAACATTTTACAGTGCCAATGAGAAGTAGGTAAATAATCTTTCAGTGCTCATGTTTTACATACTTACCTACTGTTCGAATTTTCTATAAAATAAAATAATATAAATTTTCTATGAAATAAATAAAATAATAATAAATCAAAATCATCAAGTTATTAATGCACGGTGTAATTTCTCTTGCAAATTATAAAATGTGATGTTATCTGGGCAAAGGAACCACATTATCGATGGCGCTTACGTCTCGCGGCGTTGTATTTGTATTTGCATATATCCTACCTATGAACTTATGAACATAATATATCGAAATAAGCGCCATCGACAATGTGACCCTTTGCCCAGATGACATCAAAAATAAGAAAAGGGTCGGTACTGAAATAATGTATAATTGTGTATTAACTTTATATAGCCTAGTTTGCCGTGTGGTGGCAGTAAGAATACATTTGTCACCACCCCAACTCTTCCCGCGGGAGTCGTAAGAGTCGACTAAGGGATTGAATTAGTGTCACCGACTATTCTTTGATTTGATTGATGACGGGCAGCAGCGTCATCATAGTGGACACATTACTGCGATCGCCAATGCACTTGCCCAGCGTGGTGTATATGGGCATTTACCTCCTAACGCGTCTATACGCATAGTTAGTAGGAGAGGCCTACGTCCAGACTGAGATAGGCTGATGATGATGATGATGAGCCTAACTTAATGTTATTAGTCTTTATCAATATTTACTGTAAGACTGTAGAGTCTAACTAAAATAGCTGTCAAATGACACATGATCAACCTAATCGTTACACTTACAACCCCATTAACTATAATCCTTTACGGTTAAGATCAAACAGTATTATTCATGAATGTAGGATTAATATGGATTTGACAACGTTATAATAATAGCAAGAACGAAAGGGATGGTCTTATGAAACTTTTTACTAGTGGAAGTGAAAAGGAACGATAATCGTCCGTCCTTATCACTGTGCCACTATTTTTTGTGTGTGTGTGCATTAGATGCTAAATGTAAGTGCCAGACAAATGCGTTGAATACGTCACTAAGTGCCTGTGTGGCACTTTCTTCTTAGTAGTAAGTGACTATGTCTATCCCTCTTAGTGGCACACTATGTGCGGCCCCTCGGTATTATTACTATTTCGAACCGGGTTAGCCTGGCCCGATCATAAATAGCATCGAAATGCTATTTCCGGCTGAGCCAAAATCATTCAAATTCTCGATGTGAAAATATCTTAACCGCCAATTCTTGGATAATACTGTTTCAGTAAAAGTCAATAAGGTAAGTTGGAGTAAGATGAAATGGTTTTTTGAATGGGGTAAGACAAGATGCCATGCTACCAGCAGACGCTGTGCCAGAAGGACTACTTTTTGTCTTTTCCCATTCTGAAAAACGTTTCATCTTACTTACCCCAACTTAAGGTGCATTCAGACCCAAAAAGCATTTGCTGTTCTATCCCCCGCTCCACGAAATCAACCAATCAAGTACTGTGTAACGATTGAATTTCGTAGAGTGGGGGGTTAGAATGCACCTTTACTTATATTTCTGTGGCTCTAGTGAAAAAGGGTAAATTGCGCCGTTTTGAAAAATTATGTACTTAGGCTACTGAGGATTTATCTCAAAGTGACGCTATAAATCAAATTGTAAGAAACTCCGTACTTCATGTCATGTTGACAAGGTTCTAGAGTGGCCTAGGGTTCCAATTGGGTGTCTAAACAACCAACTTCTTGCAGCTGATCAAGAAACTTCTCAGCGCTGGTATTAAGGCGCTGAGAAGTGTCTTGATCATTAATGTCGCTTACATCTTTTTGTACTTCAACAGCTTCCTGGGTAGTTAGAGATAGATAAATACGATGATCGGCCGCGATGGCTCCATTAAATGTATTTGGTAGCTTGTCTGTCAAGGTGTCACATTTGTCGTGTGGCGTAAAACTTGAGAGCTGGCGGATTCTCCTACTAATACTCATTTATTGGCAAAATATAATGACAATTTTACATGTAATGTCAAAATTAACTATACAATTGAAATTAATTAGGATATTACATAACTTACAGTAAACTTTATGTCCTAGTTAAATGAAACATCATAATGTGACTAAGCCTTGCTTTGTACCTACCTGACGAAGCCTGCGAAGAAGATTTAAAAGAAGAATTAATGTTATTAAGAATTTTAAATAATTGTTAATAGTTGAAATTAATTGAAACAACATACTGTCTACTAGTATTTAATTTTATAGGTTAAGATTAATGCCACTTGTTAATCACGTCACGAGCAGCGTCAGTAGCAAATAAAACTCATACTCAAGTACCTTAAAGCTATTAAAAATTGTTTGTGACTGTTATAGTATTTACAGTTTAAAAAATGTGTTGGTAAACCTTTGACCACCTAGAAAACCCTATTTGTATGTGAAAAAAAGACATTTCTTCTTGATCTATTGAACAATTTTGTATTGAGACATAAAAATGTGGAATAAAATAATAAGATATTTTAATTAGACATTTCAAGAACATTCTTCTTCATCAGCGTGTGTTCGCCCACCGTTTGCCCTACTATTTCTTTACAAGTACCTTACTTACCAACATTTGTCTGCAGGATGCTTAGCCAAGTTGCCAATCGCTAGCGCTTGGTAGCGTATCGTAGTTTCCGCTCTCTGTCACTCTTGCATATTAGTGCGATAAAGACAGTTATCTGCCTTTCGTTTACGATTGACGATTAAGCGTTAGCGATTGGCAACTTGTCTAAGCACCCAGGTAACGTATAAATACGGTATAAAGACATTTGTACTGATACGCTTAGCACTGATCAATTGGAGCTAAGATAATAGGCACGAAATCATGCGCCTGCGCCGCCGGAAACCGTAAACAACTTTTACCGACCTCGGGATGAGTCGTGTCAGTGACGGTACACTTTAACCTGATGGTAACTTGGACGAGTTTTTAGACTAGTATTTCTTGTTTAAATACAGTACACAGGCTGATTTTTTATTCACCGGCCAAATCATAGAGCCGAAACTTTTGCTATGTGCACCTATGGGACTGAAATCCGATTCGAGAAAAAAAAATGTTCCATACATTTCCGCCTACTAATATCTCAAGTTTTGTAATTAATCATAAAATAAATAAATATCTTGGGACATCTTACACAAATCGACCTAGTCCCACGGTAAGCTCAATTAAGGCTTGTGATGTGACCAGGCGACGATATATATAATAGATAGATGCATATAGATACTTAAATACATAGACAGCCATGACCAAGGAACAAATATTTGTGATAAATAAATACACAAATAAAATGCCCTCGCCGGGATTCGAACCCGGAACCTCCAGCTTCGTAGGCAGGGTCACTACCAACTAGGCTACGGAGGCTGACAAATTGACAAATTGGCTGATTAATTGACGTTATTAATTGCTACCGCGACTTCTATGTCTGGACATGTTCATTACAAACTTCAAATTAAATAAACAAATCAGCAAGCTAAGTAAATATTTGCTTAAAAATTAATCAATCTAATCTCGCAACTTGCCCAAAGAACTGTATCTGGCATGTGGCCTACCGCTGACGATAAGTTACAGGGCTATAAATATGACAATTGTTAGCTGAACACGACTCAGGCGTACCCTGTCAGGACGCCAAGATGCCATTGGTTCGTGCCTCCTTTATATGCGCAAGCGCAACTTAGTCTAGATCTTAAACAACTGGCCAACCAGCATGTCGGTTGCAAGTCTTCAAATTCAAATTTCCTATCGGCACTGAGCAACGTACTCTTCGCATACACTTTTTGAATTTGCCGTCTTTTTCTACAGGCTACAACAGACTGGTTGGTCAGACATTATTTAAAAATGATTTTGATATGAATAATTATATTTATTTTTTTTACTTTTAAAATCTTCCTTCAATTGTTTGCTTCATCCAAAGGCCCCGTTTCTCAAAAGCTTAAACCGTGTAGCGAATGGAAGTCTCTTTTAAAACCATTAATGAGGTGTCTTCCGCTTGTACAAGTTACAAGCTTCTTGGAAATGGTTTCAAATTACTTAGGTATGGCGATTCTCCTGGTTAATTATTGTACCAAAAGTGTAAGTTCAGGGTTCAGGGATATAAATACCGATTTTCTGAATAGGTAACCTACTCTTTTCGTATCTAATACCATCACATAAAGGCACAGAAGCTGTTACCTGTTGTACCTTTTTTTGAAAATAATTTAGTGTAACAACTAACATACTCGTATACCTATCTAAAGCATATCGTTTCGGTCTAATTTTTCCAGTTTTTACAAATTTGTCAGAGAACGGTTACAAATATAAAATTCTGATCCATTTTTCACAAATGTCTACTGCAAAGGGCCTGTTTCGCCAACCCTGGATAACATAAATATATGCCAGGGGAAGAGAATAGTGATAATTTTATCTTACAGATATATTTATTCAGGGAAGATGAAACAAGCCGTTTATCTAGTATATTTTCCATCGTCGCTTCCGCACTACGACCCGCTACGACTAGGCTCAACCTTCTTGTACTCTATGGCATTCCATAGTCCATACTCGTCGTCGCCTACGCAGCGTATTTACGACGACTCTCGCAATTTATTGTATCGGTAGCAGGCAATTAGTCAGTTTACTGTGTCGTTTGTTTACTGTGGCTGGATTGATTGGTGTTATAATATCCTTGTTAGTCTCAGATGGTGTGGTGATTTAAACCCTGGACTTATATTACACTTGTTAATTCTGGTAGCTACATAGTAACGAGTGGACTACCGAAGTAGTAGAAACAGTTGTGACCGCAGCAACTTGACTCACAAAAAATGGATTTATAATTATACTCTACAGCAAAACCACACCTTTAATAAATCTAATAATACCTATATATTGAATTCCTAGTGTACCAAAAGTAGGGGATAAGACCTGCACACTCTCTCAATTGTATCTTTGACAAACATCAAAGGATTTATACGTCACACCTTTCAACATATTCCCTCAATACAAATATATTAGCGGTAGCCTTTAGAATTGCATAAGTACCTATCATAAACTTTATTCCGATTATGGAAATGTACTGCAGCAGGTTGGGAAGTACCTACCTGCTCAATAATGAACAGTATTAACCGAGTTCAAAGCTTATCGACTCTGAAAAGGCATTCGATTCGATTGAGATTTTGGCTTATGGCCACAGAATATATAAGGTAGTATGGTACGGTGTATAATTATGTTGACAGGCTGTATACAGAAATTGATCAGGTACTTCATATAACATAATCGATTTTGTTAACTGCAGGTGAAAGAATGGTAAAAACATGAGGGATGAAGCCGAAGTTAAAAGCATATACGGTATTTTTCGAAATAAAAGTCAAAGTTCCACACCAAACACAATAAAGATATAATCTGCCAAATAAAAAGTTTCCTACCGTCATTGTCACTTTGTTTCCATCAACAAAAGCTCGTTGATTGATAGCCGGGGGTGCCAACACAACTTCCCGTCCCTTCCGGTTGATACTTTTTTCACTTTTCACGTTTCCGGTGTCAGCTGTCACGAAAACACGACAGTGCCCGGGATTTTGTGAAATTGAATTTTTAGTTTCAGTACTTTTGCAGGCACTGTTTTCGAAGCAAATGCGTAAATATGTTTTGGAAATGGAGGAAATTCTCTTTGGAGAACTATGGGGATACTTATCTACTGCTTTTTCATTTCGAAAATATTTAAGGGTAATAAGATCTACTTTGAGATATCCATCCCTACTAATGGTAAAAGTATCCATGATAAGTAAACAAAATAATCTTTGTTTATTACTGAATAGAGGGATCGCTTATCTGCGTTTTGCAATCTTGATTTAAGAAATATTATTTCACTTTGTTCGAAATTCGTAAATGAGTTGGAATTCATAAATGATTCATGTTTGGATCTCATAAAAACTACACTTATCAAGAATGATCATCCTTGCAGTTTAATTGCAATCATCAACAGACAAAATTAATTCGTGACTTACCTAGCAATCATACAACTTAAATCACAAACGCCAAACCAAAGGATCCACCGGCCCACATGATAATCAGAGCGCTACTTCCAATAGGTTTCTTGACCAAAATTTGGTGAACTCACCTTTTATATACCCTTCCTCAACTGATCCTTGAAACTAAGCCAGAAGCAGGTCAAGTAACGCTGGCGGGAGGTTGCGTGAACAAAATTGGTTGAAGTGAACGTGTTATTTATTGTTGCTCGTTTGATGAAGTGCTGCACAAATTACTGTGAGACATGCAGATGGATGGTTGCGTCATCGTTACGGTTTAGATGCGTTTGTCATATGGAGCAATGCAGTTTGCGAAATGAGTGAGCATTTACAATTTAGACACATGTGTAAAGATTAAGATGGTATCCGTTATAATAGACGGCGAAAAAAAATTTTGCACGAGATAATCAAATTTATTTACATCATTTTCTAAGAGGCCAACTTTGTAAACGTTTAATTAAACTCATTGTAAAGTTTTGTGTATTGTGCATGCGAAATACCTACAGAATATTGTTTTTTGAACTTACTTTTGTCATACACATTTCTCATTACACCTCTTTCTATACACTTCTTTACACCTACAAATTACGTTTTAAGTATTTCACCTTGTAAGAGACTTCAACATTATTTTCCATAAAAACTACGACAACATTTCCTACGTTACTTTCTTATACTAAATATATAATGCGTTTAAAACGATTCATGTCGCACCAACTAAAAAACCGGAGAATTTGTTAACCCAAACGGCACAAGTTACCCCTCAAATCCTGCGAACTTCACGCAATCTACGTCACTTCCCTAACCTACGGAGCAGTGACTGGCAATCTTGGGGAAAACAGGAAAAGAAGGAAAAAAGCGTGTTCCTCTCGAGATATCAATTTAGAGGAAATTACAGGCTAATCTGTCACATCAAGATACGCCCGGGGCAAGTAATCCGGTCTCCCCTATTTCTTTTTTCCCGGGACTTTTTTCACAAGGGGACAATCTTGTTAATTTATCAACTGCTTGTTGAGCGTTTAAGCGATTTTTGACGTAGGTAATTGTTGGTAATGCCGTGGAAAAGTTTTTTGGTCATTTACGAAGGGTTGGACGTGATGTGGTTTCTTTCCCTATTTTATTTAGGGTTATGTAGGTACATTACGGAAATATTAATCAAAATTAGTAGGTTGGTAATGAATGAGTTCGGAGTAGCTAGGTACTTAATCATTTTAGGGATGGAAATTGATAAAATGTCAAAACAATGTAGCGGCGAGCTCAGTTCAGTTCAGTTATTTATTTCAGAAAACAATGTATATTGGATTTGAAAATATAGTTAAGCTTCTAATATAGCTTGCAACATACATATTTTTGTTTTATTTGCATATGCTTCAGATGTATAAAATATCAATCTATTTTGACAGGTAAGTTGATTTATTCCAACCAGAGCTATCGATAGTTGATACATGGGTGCGTTTGATATCCACCAATTACCTACCGACGCTAAGCAGACATGTGCTAAACGACTTTGTAACTTACAAATCTCGTAATTAATGCAAGTTATCCTCAACGAACCCGTTGCTCGAAATAATTTAGACTATAAACTAAACCTACACACCCATTGTAATGAAAAACATAACAAGCTTATAAAAATACAAAACATAACAGCTCACTCCCTCCAAAAAAATAATCCCGTCTTTCAACAAAAAGGCCGTTTAAAAAGACAAAGTATCACTTCTGAGCGTCCCCTCGCCAAATCTCTTACCATAGATCCCAGAGGATTGCACTTTTTTTGTTTTTTCTTTTTTACGAGTCGCGGGATTAGTACACGCTAGCCGATGTAATTGGTTCATTGTTCCTGGCCGGTATTTAATGATTGCCCTTTTCGATTTTCTTTTGTTTTCTGATTGGCATTGTTGCTCTATTTTTTTTTAAGGAGCGTATTCAGCGAAGTAATGGCATTGGTGGCAGGGATTTGACTCGTTTATGCATTTTAGAAGTGATTCTCCTTTACGTATTTTTACTGTCAATTACCACAGATTAAATACACAGATACCAAAAGTTGACGAAATAATAAAATTATTGTATTAAATATATGTTTATGTACCTATGTCAATTACAGTTTTCTAGCACTTAAATAATGTCTATTTTGTAAGCCCTTTTAGTAAAACGTCCCTCTTTGTCGCTAACTATAAAGATGGAATTTGGTTGCATAGGAAGGTATGAATTATCTGTTAAGTCTTTATTCCAGCGACGTAGATAGTACCTTGTATTTGTGTTCGACGCCTTAGTGTGTAAATTTTATCAAAATTGCAATATTAACATTACCTAAAATCTTTGTTGACTACGGTCGCTTAAAAAGCGAATGTGTCTAACAAATAGGTAGGCTTCCATCATAATCGCCGCAATCGAGAATTAATTCCATCGAAGCCTCCACAGCCATGTCAAAGTATTATAAAACATTATTAGACATTAAAATTTAACAACTCCCTCTCGCACAATTTGCTTTAAAGCCTATCATTAATAATTATTTGATGCTCGGCAAACAGTAAAAGCGTAATAAAATCATAAATTCCGATCGACCAGACTAATCAGCTTATACAAGCTTAAAATGTAAAGTTCGCTAAATAAGAAAGTCTTCGTTTGACGATAACGAATGCTGGATATTGTATTTTGACAGCTTACGACATCAGACAGAATCACAAGGGTCAATTGAAAAAAAACATAGTTAATGCCTTTAATTAAAACACAATTCAACTTCACCTTTTTTGTGTTACAAGTTACAACTTTTGGCAGTGAAAAAAGATGACGAACTCAAATGTTCTATGAGTAGGTACCTAATCAATAATACGGACCTACATTTTGTCTTTTTCTACTGCCAAAGGTTGTTAGACAAAGTACCTACACTCTACATATATACCTAATTAGTATGACTAACTTTCGTAACACAATTAACGCTATCGTGATTTTTGTTTTGATAGGCCTTAACTGTTTACTTTTTTTTGCAATCGACTCTTATATATGAGAATATGATTTATACGTACGCTTTCATTTAAATTAATGCCTAGATAGGACCTAGGATTAGTACCTAGGTTGATAATGGCCTAAGCAGTAGCACTATACTTATTTATGGTGCTCCTACACTAGATTTTATTTCTGTCATATATCGTTATAAAACAAATTGTAACACGGACTATGTTTATAGACTTTATAGCATACTAGAACGTCAAAGATGATAAAATAAATAATAGACATCTTGGGACATCTTACCCATAGAATAGCACATAATAGATAGATACATATAGATACTTAAATACATAGACAGCCATGACCAAGGAACAAATATTCGTGATAAATAAATACACAAATATTGACCTTGCCGGGATTCGAACCCGGAACCTCCAGCTTCGTAGACATGGTCACTACCAACTACCAACTAATAGGCTATGGAGGCTAATGAAAATGATGTTATATAACATTTTGTAACGTCAAATGATCTACTATTATTCCGATGTTCATATTCCTTAATCATTCTGAATAGTAAAACGTGTAGGTAGGGTTATTTTTCTGTGTATTTTTCGAGTGTAGCGGATGGTCCTACATGGTACAGGTCGACTTGCACTTGAACAATCTCGGGACGGGATAGACCACTTACACGCGAGCTTGTGAATACCTATTATTATCAGAAATGTACGGACTTAACCGATTAACCCCGTGTTACTTGGCTAACCCTAAATAGGGCTAAAAGTAACTTAGGTAGAACAACAAACAATTGGTAAAATATCGTTTAAACACGTAAACCGCATGCATTCATTATCGAGTTCGCGCCCGACGCCGACATCGACACGGCGATCAACCCTCTATCGACCAGACGACACATCTGCCGCCACACCCCGCACGGAAATTACGAACGATCGAATGGATGACGCTAAATTATTATTGAGTTTGTACCTAATTGTAATAGAATGGCATCTATAATTTACAAACGCCACTAATGCCAGTAAGCAGTAAGTATACAGGGTGTAAGTCTAATACGGGCGAAGCTCTTAACTGGTGTTAGTTAACGACATAATAAGTACATTCAAATAACTTTTACTTAAAATAAGAGTAACAAAATTTTCCATACAAAATAATTCGGCGCGCAATGTAGAGAAACACACGCGACTTAAGCACTCGTTGACAGCTAATTTCAAAAGCAGATGACATAACTGCCATATCAACAATAACAAATGTTCGTACCTACATTGCTGCTCCAATTATCTTTAAAAAATTCTGTGGGGTCATACTTAAGAGTAACTTTAAAAAAACCTTGTGATCCATGATTACACTAATGAATACCATGCTTGGTTTAATTGATCGCCCGTATTAGATTTACACACTGTATAAAATGGAAAGATTTTAGATAGTAGAACACTAGTTCTATATTCTATCCACTCACTTGATTTGTACGTATTTGACAACCACTCTTATTTTACATACAAATAAAATTAACACAGTTGCATGAAGCAGTTGAGTGACTATCAGATATTATCAATTCAATCAGATATCTTATCGCAATTACTGTGCAGCATAGTCAGAAAGTTGGCCGTATAGTGACGTTAGTAAGAATACATTTATTACCACTTCAACTCTTTCCGACTAAGGGATTGAAGTGTCACTGATACAGTACGAATGTACTGCGATCACCAATCCGCATGTCCAGTGTGGCGATTATGGGCATTTAGCTCCTAATTAATGCATCCATACCTACGTCCAGCAGTGGACTGATGATGATGAATATGATGATGATAGTAAAAATAATAGTATTCATAGATAGGTACATTTTCCATTTTGATCAAGAACGCAATAATACTGCACTGAAATTACTATAAAATTTACGATGTCTGATCATAATACAGCAAAAATACCTTAAGAACATTGATTTAAATTAAAATAAACACTACCTTTATCACATTATTTTAGAGCTAACTACGTATAACATAAAATTACTACTATACTACTATTTTCCACAGATAGATTATTAAATCATAATTATCATAAATCATAATTTATTTGCAGAAAAAGGGTCAATATACAGGTCTTAAAGTAAATATGGATATGTTCCACCTTCTTCAGCTGTTCACCGACAGCATGCAAATTCTTACATCCTACATTATGTACAGTAAAAATACCATTTATTTACAGTAACTAAAGTTAGGTAGTTAAGCCATACCTAAAGATTTTGCTGCACTCTTCTGCTATACTCTAAAATTTCCTTGATACTATAAAAACAGTGTTCAGAAAACTCGTTAAAGCCATCTAATATTTTGTACCGTTCAGCACCTATAAGACCGTAGGCATCAAATCCAAAAATATTCGCACATCTGAAAGTAAAGATCATTTACACAATATCTTCCATATTCAAGAGTAAAGTAAAAAACGTTTTTAATATTTACATTCAAAATTACTCACAGATTTCCCTGCTCTTTCAATTTCCTCGTCGCCATCTTTATTAGACTTATAAAGTAAACAAATTAAACAATCCCCTTTGCTAATGGCGCCTTCCTCAGTCGTTTTAAGCTTTAGATCAATATTGGTTTTGAATTACATTCGATGACAGCTTGAAAAAGATTTTACCAATATAACTCGTATTCTTTTGAGAGATTTTTTTCGTATTTAATTGGTCAAAATTCGTTTTGTCTATCGGAGAAACTTACCATTATAATTTTAAATCTATGATTATAAGTACCAAGGAACTATTATGCATAGGTCCAATACCAGCCTAGTACCTACCTAAATCGATCATTATAGTATTAGGTCCAATACCAGCCTAGTACCTAAATCGATCATTATTAGTATCTAGTTATAGTACACTACGATACGACACAAGTGCGAAAAACATGTAATTCGAAACGAGTGGCGACCGATAGGGAGTGTTTTAAATCGACACGAGTTACGAATTTCGTTTTTGGACGTGTCTCGTACAATGTTTTTTAGTGCAGATGGCCCTCCGAAGTTTTGGACCTGACGTAAAATGACACACTTCTCGCACTAGAGTACGCATCTGTACTAAAAAAACCTATAAAAGATGAATTTGGTTCTAAATAATTGGTGTACACTCCACCAAATTGGAGCCTTAGGCCACTCTAGAACCATGTCAAAATGCATTCTAGCTTGAATTGTCTTACAATCTGATTGATAATATTACTTTGACATAGTTCCTAAGTGCCCTAAGGTTTCAATTGAGTGTACCTACACAAACAGCTAGTTGGCACTACAGTGCTGCTAGCTAGCTCTCGTGAATCTTTCTATTGAAACTCCTACATGTACGTATATCTATAGGCACGATACAATTTTAGACATAATAAATGTACCCGAACATTACCCAATAACCGTACCGATTCGCAAATTTTAATATCCGCCTGTGATCACTGACGCGTAACCATCTATCCTAACATTATTGCAAGCATCCACAACCAAAACATCACATTCTTCCCCCAAACGAAAACACTTGAGACCTTTTTGTAGTGCGATTATGATTTAGACTGGCAATTGTTTCGGTAGCTCGGGGCATGACAGCTCTTTGGCTTTGACTTTTAATCAGTTAGCAAATATTTAGCCCTGCATATTGAGAAGGCCTGTGTAATTGCATCAGGGAAGTCATGTGGATGAGTTTCGGATTGCGGACGGTTGAATGCGTTTTGATATGTCGCATACCGGTTGTTTAGGATTAGCGGGTAGATGTCTGTGTTGACAATTGTTTGATGTTGGTAATCGTTTCGATGTTTTATTTGCGCATCGGTGAGTTTAAACCGATGTTTGTTTTATTTGGTAATTATACTGTATTACCGGTACACGGTATACGAATGTCAGGAAAAGCAGTTCAAAAGATGATTTAATCACATTGGTGAAGTAACATCCTAATTTATATACGATAAATAGTCAAGTATTTAACCCTTAATAGGGCATGAGTCACACCTAGATACATTTCATTGGCATTTCAGTGACAGAATACGTTTCAAAAAGTGGTGGTAAATATATGACAATGCCCTATTAAGGGTTAAGGTAGCTTTACCTTTACCTACCTGTCCTAAACGATAAGTAAACCTAAAGTAGGTAAGTAAGTTTTAATACCTCCATGAACGATGTCGTAGAAAAGATAGTAAAATAATTTCATTAAATTATTGACTTGAATATGCGTAGGCTACCTCCTAAACTTAAAACGAAATGGATTCTCATAATTAAATACTTAATTACTTGTAAGTATTTATACCTATTAGATATGATATGACACGCAGAAAGCGTAAAACCACAATACCGAAATGCACGCCAGTAAAGCAGCGGGAAGTAGGGTACCTAAAACTACTACATATTTTGTACAAATGACTACTTACTTGTGTTTGTATGACAAAGCATGTTATGTTATACACCGTGTTGATTTCCTTTTTATTGATTTCCGTTAAATTGGACAGGTTACTTAGGACATTTAATAGAAGTTGCCTGGTATAATGTCGGCTTTTGATAATTACGTTTTTTTTTCCATTTCATACATATATATAACAATTGCAATGGCAAGTGTGAGAGAACCTCAAAAATAAGATATCGGGTGACTGACAGTAGTAAAGCATAAGTAACATTAGGATGTCATAAAAGTTGCAATACACTTGTTCAGTCATTAAACTTATTTTTTGAATAACTCAATATTAACAGTAAGAGTTAAGACACTAGTTTCTTAGATATATTGATTATTGTTGACCTAAATAAGCTTCTCTTTAATTTAACGGAAATCAAAAAAACACGGTGTATACGTAAAGTTAGAAGTAGATATTCATAAAAAATACACATCACATATCCTCTTTTCCTTAACCAATGATTTGTCCACGTCCCGGGCGTCTGCAATCACGACGCAATCAGACTTGTCACGAATGTGGACGCAGAGTGCAGACGTGAGCAATCATTGCAATCACTGCAATCACTGCAATCATTGGACACCGAGCAGGTAAACATGTTAGCGCGTGACGCTACTGGCGGGTAGGGTTTATAAATATTGATTTGGGGATTTACGGTGTGGTGATGACAGTAAAAATACTTTTGTCACCAAAACTTTGCCCGCGGACGTATTAAGAGTCACTGACAATTCATTTATTTATCCATATACTAGCGACCCGTACTATAACGTATGCGGAATGAAATCTAGACAAAGTTAAATGTAATATTAAATAAATAATGACATTATTATTTTCTTAAACATTCACATCTCTTAATACCGATTTTAACAAGGATTTATGCAAGATAAAAATTATTTGAATCCAAAGTGTATAACTCCAGTTTTACGGTAATTTATCCATTGATGTCGAAAAAACAGATGTTAGCATTTTTCTTGCCTCTAATTTTATATTCTGTAGGAAATATGTTTAAACAAACATCCTTTGCTCATCATATTTCATATTCTTTTCCATTGGGCTATTGGTACTCTGAAAATAATAGTTACTATGTTAAAAATGTATAATTAAAGTTACCTATAACTCGTTCAACGTGACATCCGTTTCTGCAAAAGCGGTGTTTTTTACACTTTTTGACCAAATGACGAAATCACATTTTCATAGTTGTTTATTTTTATTTTCGGTCGTGGTAGGCTTGCTTTTTGTTAAAGTTTTGTGATGCTCATGCCTTAAGGAATTTTTAAAACAATTTTTTTGTTGTATTTAGAAGTCCTTCTGAGCTTTCTGTTCGATTTTGTAATTAGGTCTAACGTAATTTCCTTTATTCGAGTTCTCTCAGAAAAGTGGCTGTAGCTAAAATATTACATTATTCTAGGGTTACTAGTATCATTTTTCGGAAAGAAAAAGAACACAAAATTATTATAAAACAGTGTTTCAAATCTTGGCTTCTTCCAAAAATTCACAATAATCGTCGATTTTGGCCTAAGCAAATGTGTCCTGTGGAAAATACATGCAGTTTTGCGACATTGTTCTACTTGATTGGCCATAATTTCTAAAGAAAGATGCCAAAACACATAAAAGTTTCCAAATTAATTAACAAATGTATACAAATTAATTTAGCATTGAGACACAATTTTAATTTAACTTTGTTATTTTTTTTTATTTGTTCAAAATCTGTCCAAATTTCACTCCGCATACGTTACCTACATATAAACCTTCCTCTTGAATTACTCTACCTATCAATAAAATCTCATCAAAATCCGTTGCGTAGTTTTAAAGATTTAAGCGTACAAAGGGACATAGGGACAGAAAAAGTGACTTTATTTTATACTAATATGTAGTGATGGCGATTATGGACATTTACCTCCTAGGAGAGGGCTACATCCAGCAGTGAACTGAGAGAGGCTGATGATTTATGACATTATATATTATAAAGCTTACTTACGTACCTAATAAGTACATGAAAAAGTCATAAGTCTGTATTGCAACATATTATTATTTGGGTGAATCAACTTTTTTCTGTCTGTTATGGTTACGGTCACCTGAGTCACGCTGGTTTTATGCATAATTATGATTCTTAAACAATATAAACATGCATTTTTCTGGTGTTAATAAACCCTTTCCTCGATGGGCCATCTACAAACATGGACTATATGCATGTTTGCAAAAATTAAGTAGCATAATTTTGCATAAAACTAGCGTGACTCAGGCGACCATACCCAAAGAAATAACAGACAGAAAAAAGTTTCACCCATTTACAATTCCGATAGATTCTATAAATAAACAAAATGAGTACCCTATAACTAGAACCACGCAAGTTTCGCACTTAATCCTAGCTAAGTGTTTTCAGCACTAAGGATTTGGGTAAAAGGGTTCACCGAAACCCTTTCAACCCGTCGCATTCCTCGGTGTATTCCATCTAGAAGCGATTCACAAAGGTCGGCTGTCCGTTCGACCCCGCATTACTGTTTGAGAGCCCACGTATGGACACGGGTCGAACGTTTAGCTGTTAAGGGGAAGGTTTGTTAAATACATCATCATCAGCCTATGATAGTCCAGTGCTGGACGTAGGCCTCTCCTATTAACTATGCTTATAAACGCATTAGGAGGTAAATACCCATAATCGCCGCGCTGGGCAAACGGATTGGCGATCGCAGTAATGTGTCCACTATGATAACGCTGCTGCCCATCATCAATATTTTATCAAATAATGGTCAGTGACACTTCAATCCCTTAGTCGACTCTTACGACACCCCCAGGAGGAGTTGGGCTGGTGACAAATGTATTCTTACTGCCGTCACCACACGGCTAAACGGACTACATAACTAGGGTAATATATTATTAAAAACATGTTTTAAATCAATTTAATAGCTTTAATACCACTTTGAAAGGTATTAATACTTAATTTAATAGCTTATAGTTACTGCGATGATAGCGAAGTACATAATGGATGGTTAATTTTTTTTTCGGTGTACTACAGCTTATTCATCCTTATTATTATTGTGAGCCTATAGTGTCCCACTGCTGGGCAAAGGCCTGCCCCATTTTCTCCAATCTGATCTATGTCGACCTGCCTCCGAAGAGTGGCAACTCTTTCAAAAAGGAGTCCAGGCCCCTATACCACAAAACTTTACAAGCGTACAATTCTACAAAATTGTCAACTTCTTGTATGGGATTTTATACACTTTTGTAGAATTGTACGCTTGTAAAGTTTCATGGTATAGGCCACAGCTCGTCTCGCCATCGCCGACGAGGTCTGCCGCGTCTCCGATTGGAGCTGTCGGGCTGCCACTCTGTGGCATTCATCCTTAGTTGTCTAATTTAGTAAACAAGTTTATAACCTCCAAATATACTTTTTTTGTTTTGAACTGCCATGTTTGTACATTATATACCTGCATTTTAGTCAAAAGTTATTTATTCCCATGGAATTAATGCTCTAGGTACAGGTTTAGTCAAAAGTTAGGACCTAATCGCGATGTGTCAGTGCCATGAAATAACGGTCAAAAACTGACAAGCCGAACATTAACTGAATCGCATTTAAGAGACCATAGTAGCCCCCCAGGTTTTAAATAGCATAGATATTATTCATCAAGAGGTACATACCGCGAACACCGAAATTTGTAAAATCATCTTCAGAGGTTAGACTAGATAACACAACACAATACAAAACTCTTTATTGCGCCCTAACACGTAATAAAGAGTACAAACTTACACAAAAACAAATGAAATCAAAAAGCCACTAAAGGCGGCCTTATAGCAAAAAATCGATCTCTTCCAGACAACTTCGGGTAGAGGAGACACGGGAGGCATTTCTCCGAGCGTTTCAACCGCCGTGACTTCGGTGGCAACATTATTATCCGCTTTCCGTGGGTATCTCATAAATTTTTTGGATATCTTGGTAGTTGTCAACTACGTCTACCAATATATCCAAAAGTTCTTGCATCTCTCACGGGATTCGTGTGTTAAGGCTGCCACCGAAGTCACGGCGGTTGAAACGCTCGGAGAAATGCCCCGGGAGATATTAGTGTCCTCTTAACCCGTCCGCTGCCCGGTGGCTGTTTGCGCACGTCGCCGCGCCGATTGGCGCACGTACGGAATGTCATTACGCGGACATGCGCGCATACGGTACAGTCACACACAATACTGCTGGGTCTCTCGATTTGCGGATTATCTAGCCGAATGTTGGTCCCATACAAGCTTTTGATCCTGAACAGAAACAGGATCGATTGGCATCAAAATAGTACATTACGAAATAAGTGCGAAAAACACGAAATTCGAAACGAGTGGCGATGTTTTGAAACACTCCCTGTGTTTCAAATCGACACGAGTTACGAATTTCGTTTTTGCACGTGTCTCGTACGACGTTTTTTAGTGCAGATGGCCCTCCGAAGATTTGAACCTGACGTAAAATGACACACTTCTCGCACTAGAGCCTAAAAACTGCACCATCTGTACTAAAAAAATAGTTTGTCAATAATTACAACTTTTTCGCACCCTGTATGTTTTTTCCAAAAGCTGTAAACACAAATCTTCAGTAATTTAAAATCGAGGGAAGGTCTTCTAAGACCATTTTCACGCACAATACTGCTGGGTCTCGCGATTTGCGGATTTTCTAGCCTAAAAATTTTGGTCGCATACAAGCTTTTGATCCTGAGTAGAAACAGGATCGATTGGCATCATAAAAATAGTTTCTCAATAATTACAACTTTTTCGCACCCTGTATATTTTTTCCAAAATCTGTAAACACAAATCTTCAGTAATTTAAAATTGAGGGAAGGTCTTCTAAGACCATTTTCACGCACAATGCTGCTGGGTCTCTCGATTTGCGGATTTTCTAGCCGAAAAATTTTGGTCCCATACAAGCTTTTGATTCTGAACAGAAACAGGACCGATTGGCATCAATAAATAGTTTCTCAATAATTAAAAATTTTTCGCACCCTGTATGTTTCTTCCAAAATCTGTAAACGTCAGTTTTATGTTCAGTCATTTAAAATCGAGGGAAGGCCTTCTAAGGCCATTTTCGCGTAGCTACTCTGGATCTGGTAGCTGCCCTCACTGACCCAAAAAGAATTTCCACTACATCGCTTCGTAGGACATTTGGATCACGTTTTCTACTATTGATAAAAAATAGTAGGTTTCCTAAAATGTCCCAGAAAGTTTGTATGGAAGTTTTTTTCGTTACCAGGGTCAAAATTCTTTTCGTTGTCTTGTTTCATACCACTCTGTCACGCTATTAGTTGCTGTCTCGATTCAGTATATAAAAAAAAACGGTGCACTTATATTTTGCGCTAGATTTTAATCCATACATCAAAAATTGGAAACAAAACATCATCTCATACAAAAATCATCACGTTTTTTAGGGACACAAAATATGACAACGAAAAGAATTTTGATTTTTAGATTCCTATACATTTTCCTGCAAAAAATATCACATTGTAATATCGTCGCAAACTGTACTCACGTTTTCCATTGACTTACATTCGCCTGTACTTCATGTGCAAGATGAGACAATATCAGCTGCTGCTAAAACTTTTAAATTTTATTTTTACGGTACCTTTTTAAAACATCTTGCATTAACTCGCCCAATAGTACCACTTTTTACGAGATAGTTGACATGGTTAATCAAGAGCACTTTATTATGTTAATCGGTGAAACACGCAATGTAATGAAGATCGAAAGAAAAGCATGTCAAGAGAATGATTAAAGGACCATCATGGAGTAAGTGTGCCAGTTTTTTAGGGTATTTTATTTTTAGATAGTCATTCAATGTTGAATTTATTTAGCAGGTAGATACTTGTATAACATAACATGCCTATGTATTTTTATTATTTAGGCTTAGCAACATAATGTTTTTAACAACATTTGCAACATAAGGGTTTTATGCTGTTTTTTACACTGTTTTATGTACAATAAAGTATTTTACTGATACTACTACTACAGAAATTATTCTACCTACTAGATTATTACTTACAATTCATGAGACTAAAGAGGGTCAAAGCTGTTAAAAAGGTTTATTTTAGGCACTGGTCTCACTGCGAGCTACTAAGCTATGAACTATCGGCTATAAACACGAACAAAAGATACACACGCCCGTGTAAAAAAACGAGACACGGCGATACTCGCCCGTCGGTGATAGCTGATAGCCTGGCGAGTATCTAATTTGATTGATCTATAAAGCATTTTATTTCGTAAAAAAATCTAGTATCTAATCCCCTCGTTCATAAACGTCTCCCAACTTAGCAAGCTGGTATCGTTTGTCCCTTTCAGTATTATCAATGTGTCTATAAGACCGAAAGGGATAATCAATACGACACGATTATGAATAAGGGCCATAAGCCATAAGGGGGTAAAAGTTTGAGCACCACAATGTCACGCAGAATCTCGCGACTACCGCTGGCTACTGCGTCCTTATTGCCATCCAAATTGCTTTATTTTTAGTAATCTAGTACCTGACAAATTGGAATTGAGACAATGCTCACGTAACCAGGGCCAAGGCTCGATCATAATAGGAGGTACATTATGGGACCAATATTGCAACCTTAGAGAATCCGATTTTAAAAATGATTGAATCATTTGTTTTATACGCTTTGTTTTATTTTTCTTGACATTTGGAGAGCCTTTCTGTGAGTAGATCTTTTTCACTGTTATTATACATTATGTTAACTACAGCGATTTTTTTAGATATATACGAGTAGGTAGGTATAGGCCATTTCAAATAAGAAGGCCCGATGTCACTAAAAACTTTTGTCATTTAATTGGTCCACTACAAATTGGCACGTCTCGTAAACCGATGTATACATAAAATATCACGCCACAAAAGGGTCTGGCCCGGTATCTTTTGCTATCACTGATCCTATTGTTGACGCCTAATGACTTTGTCATGTGGAATCGAGCCTTCGTATTTAAAATGTACTTTATATCTATATAAATATCTCTTAAATCAAAAGTTTAATTCTTTTTTTTATTGTGACGCACGTTGATAGCCCAAGTGGCTGTTTCTAATAATCGCTAGTACTTTGTATGTCACTTTATTATGTAATTTTAAATAATGTATTGAAATATTTATAAAATATTGCTTGTAGGCAGAAAAAAAGTAAAAAATGGCTTTCGGTACTATTTAAAAATCCCGGGCTTCCATTTATTGATTTTACACGCAATTGTTTACCTCAAAATGCTTAAAATATTCCAAAGCGTCTGTTTCCTTGGAAAAGTTCAGTGACAATGCAAGCGAGTGCAGTTTATAGTGCATTCCGTTTTTGATTGGTGCAATCTGCGGGATTGTTGCACGATTGTGTTAGATGTGTGGTGCCTATTTCAGTAAATCACCGCAATCTTATAGTCTCAGCCGAGGAAAAATTGACATTTCAAGAAACACCGACAATGGTTTGTAATGATAGGTAGGCACTGAAAGTTAGTTATTTATGAATAAACTTAATTATTTCGTAAGAAGAAATTTTTGAATTGGTTCACTATTCTCGGAGATATCAGGTAACATACATACAACAAAAAAAAAAAAATTCAGTCGAATTGAGAACTTCTCTCCTTTTTTTGAAGTCGGTTAAAAATGACTCTGTATGAGAGGACTATAAAGCGTTTGGTTTTTCTAGGTGAAAATTCCCAGCATTACAAATATTACAATTTCATTAGAATTTCATGAATGATCAGGTGGCCAGGAGACCGCAGAAACAGGAGGTTTGGGTTCGACACAGATGGGGTTCGATTCCCTTGGCCTCCGGTAAATTTAGTCATTTTCTTGAGTAAGTATAAAACGTATAATATTCCGTTTATAAAATTATTTATATAGAATAGAATAATCGTTTTGTAATATATCTGTCAAAACGCATCGAATTACATGTCGACACTTAGTTCAAAGCGACATCCATAAGTGCCCATAACGATACCATTCACGCTTAGCCGAGCTAAGTTATTTATACCGGTTAGACCTCAGATTAATGTATCTGTGAACCTATTGAACGGTGATAACCATATTGAAACTCAAACGAGTCGTGTTCGTATAAACAACACGTGCACACGTACGTATCTATTTGATTCCAAATTTGAAATAATCATCTAACACAAAAACCAAACAAATGACAGTCACGTCGTATTCCATAAAAACAAATGCTTTCGACAGCTTTCTAGAAGCGTAAAATAAACCCTATTGTGCAGATCAAAAGAGTCAATAAAACCGTATGTGTCGCTGGGTAACTAGAGTTGAGAAACGTTTGACATTCCGCTTGGGCCCAAATTGCAGGTTCGATGCGTCGGTAACGTTTTTCTCACACGATTCGAGAGCAAATAACTGGGTGCTGATGATATGGCAATATCGTTTCACGAGTAATGCTTGAGGTGTGGACTAACAAGTGGGACATACGGATGCAGCGTTTGAGTTACACCATGTCGATTTTGAATGCTATGGGTTTCTGTGTTTTCATCGAAGCTTTGGTACAAAACGTTCCAGAAACAAACACAATCATATCTGGAAGAGAGGCAACTCAATATTGATCTCAATGGAGGGTGAGGTTTGTTGAGTCATCATGGTCTATGCAGATATCTAAACAATGCACATCAAAAACTAAGATTCAAGTATCCCTTTGTATTAACTAGTATTTATCTGGGTGAAACAGCATAAAGGCAGGATGACTTGGATGACCGTAACCATGGCAAAAGTTGTGTGATTTCCCCATGATATTGTTAAGATTTATTAACTTTTGGCCGTACTTATTGGGTCTATTCTGTTTTTCTATGCCCCTGTCATCCGTTGCGTCAGTGTGTGTCATACCTAAGTATAGCCCCGGTCTATCTGGATACAACCAATTTTCGCCTCTCATATTGGTAGCGTGTAAGTGTCGATTGCATCACGGCTTAGAAATTGATTTCGATTCCGTTCCGCCACGACGTGCTGGTTATCAAATTCAGTATGGGCATGGAGATATCAAAACTCTGTAATAGACAATTAACTTCTGGGTAAATTAAACTAAGTATGCGACACCACCCACTGAAAAACCTTATACGACCCATTTGTATAAGTTATACTGAGAATTTTTTACTATAGTTAATATAGTTTTTTAGTATACTAAAATGCACTGGAAAAAGTTTGTTAAATTAATAATCTTCAATTTATTATAATTTTACTATAAGAATGTAGGTAAATCAAATCTATTTGAGAGTTACAAAAATTTAGTTTAATAACGCCTTACAAATTTGTTGGTTAGGTAGGTTTAGTTAAGTTACTGCGATGATGAGCGCAGTAGTTTGGTTATTTTTTTTGCAGAATGAGAGTTTTCGTAAATCTTCCATACAATAAGTCGAGCTCACGCAACCAGCAACAGTGTGTGCAACAGTTGATTTGTTTTTGCGATTTCAGCGGCCCTAACGCGAACTAGGAAATCCACAGATTTCGAGATTTTTTCTCTGTCACTCTAATCACACCTTCTTTGGAGTGACAGAGAAATCCTCGCTTGGTCCCATTCCCATAGTAAATGTTGCTCAGGCTTGGCTTGTACTGGTGAATCAATAACAAACAGACAAAATAATCATCTAACTTAAATTAAGTTTTCTGCATGTAGAACCTTTGACATTGTCTAAGTAAGTCCAAAGTTTTCGTCGTTTGAAAATTAATTATTTCATATCAAATACCTATGTATCTTATGTCGTAATCCTATTAATGTGATAATGTC
>JALPQI010016687.1:0-25829 GCA_025490895.1 Thaumatotibia leucotreta
GTACAAACAACTGGACAACCATAAGTGCTAAATTTTACTCATAAAATATTTTGAAATACAACATTAGGGAAAAAACGATCTACACAAAAGCCTGAATGAACTAGTTGTGAGTGACCGTTGTACCTTTCTGCTTCATCACCGATAGCGTATCGTATCGATGCTACATTTCGTTTAGGAGAAACAACGTAATATTATAAAACCGTGTACCCACTAGATAATTGTCACGTAATACGTAATTTTTTCAAATTAGTAAAGTTTATAAGAAGCGGACAAGTCTTATTTTGGACTTAGGTAAAAGGAAACATGATTTTGTACCTAATTGAGTATTTAAGTACCGAGTTTGCTGTGTATTTTCCTTACAGTTATGTGTGGTTGTTTATTATGTTGAATAAGTTAGTGGAGATACAAAAATCTATATCAATTAAATAAATATGACTTTACTATTATCGAATTACGTTTATGCCATTTCTCCACAAATTCTTACACGTCTACTTACTTCAGGCATGGGGTAGAAATACTCATTTTCCGCTTTTTACAAGATCAAGCTAGCATAATTTGTTTTTTTTTTTAAGTCTAATAGTGTAACTATCAGGTTCAATAGATTTTTAGATAAATATATCCTAAAATAACAATAAAACGTTCAAACTAAAGGTTTGTCAACTAGCCCTGATTTCCTCTACCTTTAGCTAGAGAGCAGCAGAATTTTGTACAAGAGGTTTAATATTTCTGTTATAAAGTTCTTAAATTGTTTTAATGGATATTATTGTAACTAGCGAGTATGACCCTGGAATTTATAGTTCGTTCGTTCGTTAATCATTGAAACTTTGCCCAATTTTGCGTTGATTTTATTAACATTGCTTTACATTAGCTGGAAATAAGGAGCAACAGAAAATCTTATGTGCAGAATCTATTAATATTTATTATTAATAATTATCCAATGAATCAGTTATTATGTGCTTTCATGATCCAACAGTTATATTATGAAAAAGAAGCATTCTAATTAAGCATAGCATAAAGTAAGTAATATCTATTCGTAGTCTATTCATTTTCTGAATCGTGCCAAACAATTTTACTGCAAATTCTTTACTCGAAAAATTGTTCGGAGGTTAAAAAATAGAAGAGATAAAATAAATCGGTGCTTAAGATCTTACCACATCACTTTTGATGCAAGACGATGGAATCCCTTTCCGATTTCCAATACATTTTCTACGTTGAAATCGGAGTATTGACTGTTTATAAATGAAAATGACTTCAAAGTTAAAAAATAAGGGATATGGTAAAGTTCATTTCAATATCTCACCACGGTTACGACATCATGACTATCCAGAGCACTTTTAGTGCAAGGAGGTGGGATCCCGTTTGGTCTCACAGGATCCGGCACACACTTGCTTAGGATATTATGGTAAAGTTGATTTCAATATCTCACCACAGTTACGACATCATGGCTATCCAGAGCACTCTTAGTGCAAGGAGGTGGGATCCCGTTTGGTCTCACAGGATCCGGCACACACTTGCTTCGGTTTTTGCTCACGTGGAACCCGGAGCCGTAGCAGTACATTAGTGCCATGGTAGTCGGGAAGTAATAGGCGCAGCAGGAGAGGATTCTATAAACAAAATCATAGTTATTAGTGCAATGTTATGTAAAAACTGTCAGGTACTTGAAGCCATTTCATACAGCTACGAAACCGATATTTTACACCATTTGTTTAAATCATAATGTTGTAGAATGTTTTGTGTGTTATCTACGGTCAATCAGCATTATTGGGTAAAACCTCTCATAGGTTCTGACGACGTGACTCGACATCAGTTGGCAAAGACAAAGAGCTGTGATTGTTTTTTCATCAATTGAATTTCGAGTGAATGGGCAGCTATCACATTTTACATAATTGTATATACAGGATGTTTTCAAATTAGTTATCGGTACCTTACGTAAAGAACACTTTGCATGAAATTTTGATCAGCCGCTTTGTATGGAAAGGCGATTTTTTTTTTCAAGATGAGAGATAGATGAGGTATGAGTCCCATATAGAAGGTTATTCGTTATAAATTTATCATGAACGGATGCATACCCTAGGATATAACTAATTTGAAACACCTTATTTTTTTTTATAGGTTCACCAACAATCGTTTAAACAATTTCAGTAGTGCAACAATTAATCAAAAGTAAACACCTCATGCAAATATATTTGAGTACCCTCAGAATTGATTAGGAAAATATACAAAAAAACACCCGTAAACAAAAAAGTAGCGCTACCTGAACGCTACTCTACTGTGAAAAACATCACAAGCCATCAGTCCTGTGGAGTTGAAGTAGTATCCGGAACGAGGTAGCACCATACTGGCGAACAATGATACAGACAGGATCCACGTTATGCTTATAACTAAGACGCAACCCTGAAACAACAAAATATAATGTATAAAATTCAATGACGTTTGCAGATATCAAAGGACCAGTAGTAACCGTACACAGATCTGTTTACAAACATGTTAGGCTTATAACATTAAGAACATACATTACAATCAACCGTCTCAAATAAACAACGACTGGCTTTTGAAACTTTCCTAATACTGTTTCTCTGTACATTTGTTTCAAAGTCCACAAGTTATGAATGTGTTTAGACGTAAACAAAATGGTTTTATACACAAACTTTTCAAAACCTAAGCCAGCTTAAATTTCCAATGCAAAGAGCTAGGAAACTTTGTGGTGGAAATACACCAACCTATAAGGAAAGTGTTTAGATGCAAAAGCCTTGATGTAGGTGATTTATAAGGAAAATGTGTTTCTGTATTTTATTATTCGCAATCGTGTCATAATAGAGAGCTTATTAGTTGAGGACCGTGTTTAGGCCACGAAGCTTGGTTTGTGGCCTAAATAAGATAATGGGATGAGATAACTCTGTATTATGTCACAATTTTGAAAAATACGATTTAATCAAATAATAGCCTAGTAATTGTTATTGAAATGATTTTTTATTCTAATATATTCAGAACTGGACTTTATGTTGGTAATTCTATTGAATAGAATTACCAACATAAAGTCCACTAGTTAGAAAATTAAATCAAAATGCGATAAATTTGCCGACCCAAATCCGACTGAAATACTCATTTCACTGTGTCCGCTGCTACGTGTTTCAAGAGATGCCCTCGCAATTTTGGTGACGTTAATATCCTTTTCGTTTCTATTAATGGTTTTATCATTTTGTTCGGTAATATCGTACTTCATTTAATTACATTATAAGAAAAAAACACATGTTCATCGTCGATCAAATTACTTATATTATATTAATGAATTAAGTTGGAACTCACCTTTTTACTGGAATGTTTTTGGTAGGTATTTGGATGAAGAAGGAAGAGATATCTGTCGATGGCCATACAGACTAATATGACAGCGCTTTGTTGACTAACTGCTCCTCTTAATAAAGCCTGTAAATATAAAAAAAATACAGCAAATGCCAGGTAATGCTGATCCCCCAATCGATTGATCAGTTAGGGGTTGTTATCGATTGATCCTAATACTTCAACTTTTTTTATGTACAAAGCCGATTTGAGAATGAAGGAACGGCGAATGAATTAAACTACTTTCCTGAAAGGTTCTACCACAAAGTACAAAAACCGTTGTTGATATCTTTTCTTCGTAACAATTAATATGAAAAGAAAGCCGTGAATTAAACAGGTTGCCAAAATAACAAGATAAGTACAAGGACAGGTATTATAACACTAACAAAACGAATGTTTACATAATCGATACGTATATGAATTAAGTTAAATTTTATGACAGAACTGTCTCGCACGCAATGACACTATGAAACAGTCTGTCAAGGCCCGAAAGTACAATAAAACGGAATCGCTCGTCAGTGGGTCGACAGGAAGGCATAAGTTTGTCGCTGAAGTTGGAGCGAGTTTGTGCTCGGTCACCGTGTACCATTACATGATAGCGCAACTAGTAACGTACCCGCGAACGTTCCGGAATCGCGAAAATTCATAGTAACTATTGTCCTAACCGTTATGTCAAATGGTTACTAACCTCAATATTCACTTGTCGTATAAGTAAAAATTTTTTTTATTACAAACAAGTAATTCATGGTCAAATCCAAATTTTGTTCCCTTTAATACCAGTTTTCATAACAAGTGGTAATCTTAATTCGTTTGTTCTAATTTAATTCAAATTGTCTTTCGTTAAGTTAGATTACTTAGTTAGGTAAGTATAATTTTATGTATTCCGTTTTCCCATTTTAGTGAGTATTAAGCAAATGGTAAGAGATTGCACTTTTTGGATCTTAAATCTATAACTAACATTCTCCTTCTTCTTTTTTTTGGGACATATTGAGAAATATTTTTCTTTCTTGGGAGTTCTACCAAACTATCAGTACGATATATGTTATAAAACGTTAGGAAAAACTCATTACACCATAGTGTGAAACGATTGCACGTGCCCCTTAAGCAAATGTTCATCGTAAATTTAGGACGCCAATAATTCAACGCAGGAATTTAAAAAATGGGATATCAACATATGTAAAAAAGTTAGAGTAGTCGAAAAACATTTAAGTACCTATACATAATCAGTTGAAACTGATGTTAAAATGTTGATTAAATTTATTCACATATATTTACACGGTCGGTTTTACAGTTTACTGCCAATACACCGATAAACGAAAACGAAGATAACAATTTAACCATACAGCAAGAAAAATAAGACACATCAAACGCAGGTATAGCTTGTCATCGATCCTCTCGCTCCTATCAACTCAAACAATAATGATAATTATATTAAACATATATTTTAGCGCTAGTGTTTATTGTCATAATCAATGCTATTATGATATTAAAATATTGTCTGTGGAATATTCCCGGGAACAGGAGCATTCCCGTGGGACGTCATTGGTCACACGACAGCGCAACCCGACGTCGCAAGTTTTACCAACTTTATTGTTTGCGCATCGACGCCTTCGCCCCTAATAATTACTCTTCACAAACTTTAAATGCTTTCGCATCATCAAAAGCTATAAAGATGAATTGCCCCAAGTTTCAAATTTCTGTTTATACTATTTCGATACTGCAGAGTTTGAGCATTGATTTTATTAAAAGTACAACAAACACTGCCTTAATAAGCCTGCAGATAAAGTAATAAGCAAAAAATATAATAAAAAAGTCACGGTACTGAATACTGTCCTTAGTATCCGATTACCGTTTAACTTTGCCTCTTCATTTGAAAACTTTTTTTTCCGTTTCAAAGTAGCAACTTTACTCATTTTCTCTTCGCCTCTTGTTTAAATAAAGTTTTTCCAGCGACATCGTAGCCTCTACCTTGCTTTAACTGGATTAAACAACTCTCTCAAAATTTGATGAAAAATTATTTTTCTTATTTGAACACTTCCCTCTTTCTGATTTTAATTCTCGTTAAATCAAAACCACAAAATCGTGATAACGAGGGGGCACTTTGGCTGTATTGAATTCTTACCTGTATTTGACAGAATATTTCACCGTAGGGCCAACACTTGTAAAGCGCTGGAAGCAAGGCCACGGGAGCGACCAATATCCCAGTAAACAAGTCGTTAAGTGCCAAGGATGTCAGCAAATACCTTGGCTGGAACAACATACAAATTTAACACGTAATGCATTGAGTTTGTACACAAACTTGCTTGTAAGCAAAATTTACCTGATTTTCGATATACTTGATGTACCTCCTATTGCTTAGAACGCAGATGAGAATTAAATTGGCAAAAACTATGCCCATAGATAGAGCGAATATGAAAAATGCTTTAACTATATCGACTGGAGCGGGGAAGGTGCTGGGCCAGCCTTTGCCGTTGAACCAGCAGGAACTGTTGACGAGCGACGGTGCTACGAGCAAGGCACCTTTGGTCGAGTCGAACATAGTCGGCGCCTGCTTCCAGCAGCGCACAATTCTCTTGAATAAGGCATTTAGATCACATGCGCAGCACTAGTGTCTATAGTTTCATTAGGCGCTTATCCACTCTTATTTCCCTTTAAGGAGTACGTTCTAATTTCTCATTTTATACTTGCTTAATATCTCCAAATCTGTATAATATTCCCAAACTTTCATGGCAAGTCCTTTTTAAGCAGCAATTTTTTGTACCTGGAACAAACAATGTAAAGTTTAAAAACAATTTGATTCCCCTTTTTCGCTTCCAAAATAGAATGTCAATTTAGAATAAGCATCGTTATCTCGGGCAAATTGTAAAATATTCGCGTCACGTTGTTAAGGAAAAGAAAACTTGATAAAATAGCGTGAAATCCAAGATACTGAATCAATTTCGCTGTCGTCCTGCCAGAATCAGTGTAATAAATTGTTTCGTTTTCTGTGAACTTGAATTAAATAAGTTACATTTGAAAACAAAAGAAAACGTATAATGTCAAATCGACCAATTATAATTATTATGTCATCGCTTTTATCGTTTACCGTCTCGTATATTATGACAGCTGTCAGGTTATAGTGTTTTAAATGAATACGTAGTTGGGAATATTTATGATTATGTCATGTTATATTATAACTTCACGATGTAGGACATGTAGGTACTAGAATCGAACCAGTCGAGTGGCTCTACAATGATAGACTTTTTATCACTTATTGTGATATATTTCTGCCACTCAGTTGCATTGAAATTTTGCTTTATTCTTATTTATATAAATTAAAATGAATTTCTGATCGTTAGTCTGCTTAAAACTCGAAAACGGCAGTACCGATTTGGCTAATTTCGGTCTTGAAATATTCATGAATGTCCAGGGAAGGTTTAAAAGGGAAGAATAATAGAAAATATGTTAGAGAATATAAGAAAACTTAAGACTAGAGTCAATCTAAACTAATTTTTCAAATACAGGATGGTCCAAACCTTGACGTCAAAAAATTTTTTTTAGATTCCTCACGTCATGAGCTATCAGAATATACCCCATGTATGTTAGCCGATTTTTTGTAGTTTTCGAGTTATGAATTTTTGAAAAATTTTTTTTGAGAAATTCTGGAATTAAGAAATTTATTAATAAAAAAAAATCTGTTGGGTTTTTTAACTAGTTTCTTTTTGTAAAAGTATTACTACAAATAAAGCATTTACTGAAAAAAAAAATAGCGTCCTCACTTTGATACAAGTAGGATAAAAAATACCAAATTCAAAATTTTACGCTAAAAACGCATCAAAATAGCATTAATGTACGTAAATAAAAAAAATAAAACATATACCAAGGATTTTTGGTTATGTAAAGACTGCCCTAGACCTTAAACCTTCGTAAAAGCAAAAAAAAAGTGATACTTAATAATGAGGATTTTTCGGTGTAGTCGGTCAAATAAACTTAAAAAAACTTCTAAATTTTTAATTTAAAAATAAACTGAAATTTCGTCTGTTTTGATGTTCTTATCAATAAACAAAGACAGAAAATACCACGAAAACTTAATTTGTGTAGTTATTCAAATCATTTTTTACTACTTTAAAATTTTAAGCTTTTTGTAGTTTATTTTGACCGACTACTCCGAAAAATCCTCATTATTAAGTATCACTTTTTTTTGCTTTTACGAAGGTTTATGGTCTAGGGCAGTCTTTACATTACCAAAAATCCTTGGGATATGTTTTATTTTTTTATTTACGTACATTAATGCTATTTTGATGCATTTTTAACGTAAAATTTTGAATTTGGTATTTTTTATCCTACTTGTATCAAAGTGAGGACGCTAATTTTTTTGTCAGTAAATGGTTTATTTGTAGTCATACTTTTACAAAAAGAAAATATTTAAAAAACCTCATAGTTTTTTTTTATCAATAAATTTCTTCATTCCAGAATTTGTCAAAAAAAAATTTTTCAAAAATTCATAACTCGAAAACTACAAAAAATCGGCTAACATACATGGGGTATATTCTGATAGCCCATGACGTAGGGAACCTAAAAAAAATTTTTTGACGTCAAGGTTTGGACCACCCTGTATATTAAATACAAAAATAAATAAAAAATAAACTGTTTAAATAAATTTGGACTACATTAATAGGTAAGTTCACCGGGTCATCTAGTGTAAAATTAATGTGACAGCTGATTACCACAGTTACAGTGAATATTGTATCTTACTGTTTTCAAATAAATAACATGGTATTCTATTCAGCTATCAAAGTAAATAAAAAAACATAATTAATTGAAAAGTTATTTGATAACTGAATAACAGGATACCATGTAATTTACTTAAAAACAAGAACACACAAACAAAACTACCTGCTTAGGTTAGCACTAGTCACTGTCGATTTCTTTGCCAGGAGTGCAAAGTAAACATTTGAGGCTAACCAATTTACAAGCAAGTGTTTGACCACCCTTACGAAACTCTCAATGTTATTTACTACAATACGATAGTTTTCCTCGTAAAGAAATAGCTACATAGGATTAACTAAATACAAAACCCTACATCGCATGATACTGCGAGAAAAAGTAATACGCGACTCGCTATTCTCATCTCACAAACAAAGCAACGAATAGGTAAGACGCATGCAGGACGTGACATAATACTCGTACATCCAAGGAAGCTCGTAGAGATTTTTCTTAGTTGGAACTTCTTTAAGATTGGTGGCGACGCCAGTGTCAATTTCCTGACGGAAATCGAATTCCGTGGCGGCGGTGAAAGTGCCCTTATATTGTAGTTCACTTGGCAACATTTTATAGATAATATACATCGGTGAGGCTTCTATTATCATGGTGTTAGTGGCCGCTCCGATATACATATCTGATGGTGACTGGACATCAAATAGAGTTATGTAAAGGTATTGGGTGCCTACACTACATGTTTTACCTTAATATATTTGAATAAAATAAAATAAAACTATGAAAACGGATAAACTCGCTGGTTCGATGGTCATCCGCAGACCACGAACCCTGTAAAGTGTTCGAAACGTCGGAATGAAGTTATAATTAGTTAATATACGCGAGTTTATCCGTTTTCATAGTTTTATTTTATTTCATGAGTAATCCTCGCGGTAACCGAAGAAAAGATTTGAATAAATTTCAAAAGAGTTTCTAATGACGCCATTTGCTGACTGGTTTTTGCCGGTTACCTTACTTATGTCGTCCGTCTTAGTGTAAATTACTTCGCTTGGTACTTTTATGCACGGTTTAGTTGGTGAAAATTGACATTTTGTTTTGTACTGTATTTAATGTGTTGAAATATAGGCCTCCTTACTAACTCGTGTTGGTTTTAAACTCTTATTCCATTCATGTCTTAACACATTGAGCGCCGGGAACTCCCGAGAGGCGTTCTCTGTGGGAGGTCCATTTTTGCTACAAAGCGGAAAAATCACGGGATCAGCTACGAGGCTTGGCAATGAAAATGTAATTATAAACAACACTAGAAATTGCCTATTTTCAATGCCATGTGAAAGTGTCACAAAAATAAGTATAAGTATCTGTGTAGGTATATATTTCTAACAACAAACAGACGTTCACCATTACGAAGTCAGCGCAATCTTAACATGCCACTGGCACGTAAAGACCTTTAGGCTTTACCTTTGAAGATTATACAAATAGCATGATCCCTTTGAGATATTATACCGACTTTTAATTTCAGATTATGGTCTTAAGTATGGTTAGATTTGGATTAGAAAATATATAACTAAATTATGAAGTGAATGAGTTTTTCTGACATAAATTGCTGTTAAAATATAAAAAAGTTAGGACAGCGGTTTTTAAAATTCATGTGTTAAGGAGGTTGAAATATTGTATGGAAGACGTGTACATTTTTTTGTGAAATACTTGAAACTTTGAATGGTTCAAAATTTTAAGAAGATGCACTAGTGTGTCAAACACTACATGAACACTTTACGAGTATCATACACAGACGAACTTGCAGGGAGAGCAAGTCAATTGTAAATTAGTTGAATAATATAGTGAATTATTAAGAATATAGTAATTAATATGTATATATATTATAAATGGAATCACTATTCAACTAACCTAATCTTTATATATTAACGACAAACGGGTCTTAATTTAATCACTTAAACTTACGTATAATATTATCCTGACGTTTCGGATATGACGTTACACCTCTGGTTTCAGGCAGTCTGCGAGGATGATATTAAAGAACGTGATTAAAACCCGTTTGTAGTTATAATATGAGTAACAATTTAGGTTAGAAATACATATGTAATTCAAACAAAGTATGATTTATGAAACAAAATTAAATATCAAAATTATATTTAAAAAACCAGCCAAGTGCGAGTCGGACTCGCGCGTGAAGGGTTCCGTACCATTATCAATTTATTATTAAAAAATACAGTTAAATCAGCCTACCTCAAAAACTATAGGAAGTGCATAACATATATTTTTTTTAGAATTATATAGCGCGTAGTTTAAAAAATAGAGGGGGGGACACATTTTTCTGATTTGCTTAAATAAAAATAAGATTTAACCTTCATATATTATCATTTTCAAATACCTTTCTATTAATACCCCACACGCTTATATACAACAAAAAAAATTCTATCCCGCAGTTACATGTATGGAGGGCCCCCACCCCAATGTTTTTTTTACAATTTAGTATCATAATCCTGTAGCGGTTCATACAATACATATCCTTACCAAATTTTGTTACTGTAGCATTTATAGTTTCCGAGTAAATCGGCTGTGACAGACGGACAGACGGACATGACGAATCTATAAGGGTTCCGTTTTTGCCATTTCGGCTACGGAACCCTAAAAAGCATTGATTTGAATCATATTTACCTACGTATGCTGTATACCTATAAACAATCATATCATTAATAAAACCCAAACATTATTTCTACGCAACGTGTTTGGCGTCACTATGTCTACTAGCTAACAAGAAAACCCACTTATTTTACAAAGTAAGTTCTGAACAAATATCAATACAGGGAAAAAACCGTCGTAATGCTGTAAAAAATTTTGAGATGATTTCAAATTATAGACAATTATTATTAGAATGTGCGTATCGGTCTCTAATCATCATCACAATGAGACAATACATTTTTAGAGCCCTTTTGTTTTAATTCTTTATAAAACTATTTTCCTTGGCCAGGTGCCAATTTTATGATCTATAATTTTAGAATGATTGATACACTCAGTACATTATTGAGTATTTACGTGTAATTCATATGCACATTTATGTATGATTTGCATAAGTACATTACAGTGAATGTAATTTTATGAGCAACCCTCACCTGATTATTCATAGTTTTGTTCAAGAAAACTGCAATCAATCAATAACCACATTATTTATTATCAAAGTTCATTAAAATCTATTACGTTTATCTAACAAAACTCACCCTACCCTTAAAAGCTTAAATCGTGAAAACTGCACCAATTCGCACACCAATTCCATAATGATATTTCTAGGCACTGTTCTATATTTTATCACAATATTATAACGCGTGATTGCTCTCAAGGGCCCTGAGATCTCATAAAAGCCGTAGCTCTCTCGATGGGTAGGTATTTATTTATTTGTAGAGATTTTATATGCGAATTCACCCCTCTCAGTTCAGTAATCGTGGGCTATAAAATAATGTGAAGGGACGAAAAATATCTTGAGTTTTGTCTTTTATATATTCCTTGCAATAATAAAAGGGTAGAAAGAATGAGACAAAATAATACGAGTATATTAAGTGCTACATTAACTATAAATGCTTTAGGTTTTTTTGTGATTGATTAACTTATGAAAAGCAGCATGATCGAATTGATAGTAAAAGTTTTAATTTGCCTTGCATTTAGCCTAACATTAACCCAGATATGCCTAAAATATTGTCTAAATAAGCATAATTAACTAGAATTTTGTATTTTTGATTGATGACTGATAATAATATATGGAAAAGTTTGTTACAGATTCTTACTAAATAGTTATTAATATTTTTTTGTTCATACGGAAAAATATTAAGAAGTTTTTACCTTTTAAATCAAAACGTAATTGTGCAGTGAAATACAGGAGGTTTAGCACTTCAAGAATCGCGAGAGCTAGCTGGAAATCTCACTTCAAAAACACCGCAAGAAACAAAAGAAAAGTATTTTCACCGAGTGTTATTGTTTGCTTTCACACAATCGTAAACCGTATTTTATCTGCATGAGTTCCTGAAGTGATACCCAAATCCGACCTCAACATTTTCCTACATAAATCTAAGACAAAAAGAGGATCGTTTCAGTTTTATTTGTTTCTATTTTTTGTATTATTCCCTAAAAATACTAATAAACAATGTAACTTTACTGTCAATAACCGTGAATCACCCGTAGGTAGGTACCATTTCGTTGGTAATGTTCATATTTATCTTAGATACCTTGTAACCAGGTGGGAATGAGATAATTTTGATTTCTTTCAGTGAATGCTTGTATTTGGCTACTTGTATTAAAAATCGATGAATATATTCGTTAAGTAGGTACCTACTTAGCAAGACATTGTCTTGTTATCCAGCATTGCAAGTAATATCGATTATTTATATATAGATATACTATACCTTTATCTCACGGTAATGACACCACAATGTAACGTTCCGATTATTCATTTCTGATATATTTCTCCTGGAATAATCGGTAATAAATCAAATCAATAGCACAAAAAACAATTTCCCCTAAAGTTAAAAAAGCCGCACAAATCTTCCCACATCCGTAAACTTGTCTCGGACTACCCCCCACTAGTAGGAAAATGAATGATGAAAAATGTAAAAAAATAGGTCAAGATAATTATGATGTTCTTGAATGCGTGGATTGGGCGGACCGAAGCCTTATTCTGGCACGGAGCAAACCGCCCACTGTGAAAGTTATAGCCGCGAGAGTCACGACCCATTTAACCATTTCCTATACAATAGCGATTCTTGTTAGATGTAACAGTTCCATCGTTGCTTCAGATATTTTCGTCACTTTTGCGTAATTGCTTTTATTGTTTAGCGTGTTCTATTCAATAATATCTCAATATCCCAATGATATTATCGATGTGGCAATCCAAATGGTTTTATTGAAAACGTTATTGGCTATTCGTTTTGTAACAGAAATTCGTATTATAAGTGAGGACAGTTGAAAATAAATAGCTAGAAACTGAACTGAGTTCTTAAACAAAGGCAGCTAACCGTCTTTGTCGCACTAATATGAAAGAGTGACAGAGAGGGAAAACTACGATACGCTACTAAGCGTTAGCGATTGGCAACTTGGCTAAGCATCCAGGTACGCTTCTTGCAACAACAACTTTTGGCAGTAAAAAGGCGACAAGTTCAAATTGTCTATTGGCCATCAACAATACGCGCCTACATTATTTAAACTTGGCGCCTTTTTCTACTGCCCAAGGATGTTAAACAAAGTACACATTATAATTAGTATAACTAACTTTTGTAACACAATTGACGCGATCGAGATATTTGTCTTTCTGTCTATGATCACGCCGGAATACCAGAACAATATTAATTATACTTAGTTTTCATTTAATTTAAAACATATCGTGCGTAGTGACATCTGAGTTTAACCGTTTGTTTATAGGTATTCTAATTTATATTTTGGTTTACTTATTTTAAATTTAATTTAGTTTTGGTTGTCCACTTATATACCATAATATATTTCATCCAAAATACATGTTATCGATCACATTACTATAAGTAAGTACATTAGACCAGGTTATGAATCGATTTATATACAAAAGTGTTTAGACGTGTGTTGTAGACGTCATACGGTGACATACAAAGATGCAAATATATAATTATATATGTCCCATGTTAAATGAATTGTTTCATGACGGATACATAAAAAAATCTAGATTGATTTAATTGCAATGTATCACAATATTGCATTAAAATTACTTTTATGTTAGTTCTAATGAATATAAGTCTACATTTAGTCCTAATGTAGATTGGCACTGGCAGTATAGCTCCTTATTTTTTGCTCTATGTAAGCGAGTTCATTACTTCTACAGTAGGTACAGAATGTGTGCGCAGCATTGTTCCCGAAAAAGTAATTTTCTCATTCACTCTGTATTCAATTTTCAGATAAAAAGAAATGAAGGAATAGAGGATACTAAAAATAGTGATCGAATAAGTGTCTCTCGCCTCCCAACTGATTATTCTAATTAAGAAAAACAATGTATAGTTTGTTGCTATATTTGAGATTCGGGTGCGTTGTCGTGTCTAAATTACGTTTTTCGTAAAAAAGTGGCAGTAGGCCTAGTATTATTTAGCGCATCTTTAGATAGTTAGTTCATTAACGTTTGCTCTATTTAAATAATACATAAGTTATGAAATTCATAAATCACTGGGAATATTAAAATTTGATCATATCCTGACATGCGTCTCTTTGACTACTTCATAAAAACCGTACATCTACGACAATAATCGACAAAACCCCATCGATAAAAAGCATAACTGTAGGTAGAATTTAAAACTTTTTAAATATAATTAATGTGTTATAGATTGTGAAGTCACGAAGATGCGTGTTTTAATTTGTACGAGTGTAGTCATTTCGTTAAAGGTTAGTTATACCAATCTGCGCGTTTTTGGGCGTTGTATGATATAATATAATATAGCAAACATCGTCACAAAGCCCACACGGCACTGAATATCATGGTAGTTCTACCAATAATACGAGATCCATCAAAATCGATTACAAGGTAAAAGTCTAATTGAAAAAAAAGAGAGGTCATAATTCTTAATATTAACGATTCGTCTCATGTGTCAGTACCTATCTAAACTAGTCATAAATGGGACATATTCAAGCTGCAAAACAAACATTAAGAATTACTTTCTCGTACAGTACCAACTCATAAGTTAGTGCTGTACATGTACATAATAACTACAGAGATGGCCTAACTAAACTAAATGGGTCAGGGATATGTTCCACTTGGCTCATGAGCTGAGTGACGTCACAATGGTGCGGACTCCTGCCTATGTGTCTACTGTATGTTGTGTATGATTGCGTGTGTGTGTAGAACAGAGGTGGATTCCTACTACGTTAAACCCCCAGGGCAAGTTCCTATCTTCCTGTTGGACTTTATTGGCTTATTTTGACGTTTAATTTACTGAAACGAGCTACCGGTCTAGCGGTAGCAAATACGAGATTAAAGCATTTCCTGCGTTGAAAATATGTTGAAGTGAAATACTATTTTAGATAATTATATGAGCAATTTCATACGCACTTTTGTTGGCTTGTCATCATTGACAATAAAACATTACGTAAGCAGAGAATGAAATTTTGTAAATAAATATAAAGTCATAAGAGGCAAATACTGTTAAATTATCATCTTCATCATCATCACTGCCGAATGACGTGCACTGCTGGACATAGGCCTCCCTGAAGATTGCCACACCGACCGGTCCTGCGCCGCCCGTATCCAACATACTCTTGCGACCTTCACAAGGTCATCAGTCTACTTTGTGGAGGCCTATCCACAGTATCCACGCTGCGCCTTGCGGTACGCGGTCACCGCTCAAAAACTTTTTCGCTCCAACGGCTATCGGTTCTACGTGCAGTGCTCCGCCCACTACCACTTAAATTTAGCGATTCGACTGGAGAGTTATAACGGTGTTTATACTTAAATTTTATATACTAATCTTGTAATTAAATCTACAGATTGAATGTGAAATGTTGAAAATCAATAGTTAATTTAATATTAATAAATTTAATATTAATAAAATAAAAACTATAGATGGATATGGGTAAAAAATGCTAGTATCCTAATGCGTAAAACCGACGACTCACGTATAATTTTAATTAAAAATGAATCCGATTTAGAGCGCTTGTGACGTATTTGTTTACATTTACCTGTCGTCTGTTTTGTTTCCGGCCTAAATCTACTGTACCCAGTATTGTACTTTGATACTGACTGCATAGTACTAACAATATATACATTCATTTTGTACCAAACGCAATCATTTTCCTTAAAAAATATTTTATACCTATTACAATCAGATTTGTTAAAAATTTGGCTATCGCTATTAAAATTTATATATATTGAACGGTGTAACAACAAATTGTCTCATAGTGTGTGTGATTACTATATGAATAACTTTAATTCACATATATACTCGTACTTGCATCATCACATAATACCTACTGTTTATTCTAAGTTCAAACCTTCATGGTTCAGTCGGCCTCGCTCGTACTCTGCAAACTTAATTTTATATTGTTTTCTGATATCATACTTTTTTTTATTGTTATGTAATGGCTAGTAATAGGAATGAAATTTCATTTTATTATCAGAACTGTGGAGGCTTGCGTTCGAAGCTGACTGATTTACGCCTTAATACATTGAATTGTTCATATGATATTATTATGTTAACCGAGACATGGCTTCGCCCCGGTATACTGGACGCAGAGGTACTTGGCAGTGAGTATATCGTACACCGTCGGGACCGTGACCTTTGCTCCCATCATAAAAAAGATGGCGGTGGAGTACTGATAGGAGTTCGTAAATCGCTGCAGGCTACTCGTTATAGGAATTGGGAATCCGCTGAAGTGGAGGATCTCTTTTTAGTGGTACCTACTAGTGAGTATAACCTAGTTATTTGTGTTGTATATATTCCTCCGGGCTCAAGCAAAGATCACTATGTTAGTCACTTAAGATCTTTGGAAAAAATACAAGATTCGATATCTAATTTTAAAATTTGCGTTGCGGGTGATTACAATCTACCTGAAGTTACTTGGGTATTAGACCAGGGTCAACTTAATGTCCATCTTACTCCTAATCTTAGCGATACCTCCAAATACTTATTGCGTACGACTAATCTATTGAATCTACACCAATTTAATTTCATGACTAATTTAAATAATAGAACTTTAGACCTATTACTCGCTAATATTGATTGTAAACTTTCTTCTCCGGATTATGTGTTAAGCAATATAGACAGGCACCACCCCCCCTTTCAATTCACTATCTGTACGCAGTCTATCCCCTCCATGTCATCTATTGAACCCCCTAAATACAATTTTTACAAAGCTAATTACGCGGAAATTATACTTGACTTAAATAATATAAACTGGTTTGATGAATTAATGTTGTTACAAACAAATGAGGCGGTCTGTAAATTTTATAATATTATTTACAAGATTGTGGAGAAACATGTTCCCCTTTATAAAAAAAAGTTAGGATCTTATCCGAAATGGTTCTCTTTTGCTCTAATAAAAACATTAAAACGAAAGGAGAAGGTCTGGCTGAAGTGGAAGACTTATAACTCTCTTAGGGACTATAGCGAGTTCTCCCTGTTACGATCACGCTGCAAGTTATTATTGTCACAATGTTTCCGTAAGTATACAGATAACACCGAAACGGCAATGAAATCGAACATAAAGTCCTTTTGGGCGTATATATCTTCATTAAGAAAGACGAAGTCAAACTACCCACAAACTATGTTTCTTGATGACACTTTAGCTAATACCCCCAGCCAAATAAGCGAATTGTTTTCGGAGTTTTTTAGCTCTGTATTTGAATGTCAAAGCACTTGTGACGTAGAAGATTTAGATAAAGTAGAATGCTCACAGTCTGCCAACCTTATCTCTGACATTCATATTAGAGATGTAGATATTAAGCGTAAACTCCGCCAATTGGACACTAATAAAGGACCTGGACCGGATAAGATTAGTCCGTACTTTCTTAAAAATACTTGTCCTGCGATTGTTACCCCTTTAAAAATATTATTTAACAAGTGCCTCCGCGAGGGTGCATTTCCAGAATCTTGGAAAATGTCTCTTGTCACTCCGTTGCATAAATCTGGATCCAAAGCTCAGGTCAAAAATTATCGACCTATATCAGTACAATCTAGTATACCCAAGGTACTTGAATCTCTAATTCATGACGTTATCTACCCTCTAGTAAAAAACAATATTATACCCCAACAGCACGGCTTTATGAAAAATAAATCAACTTCTACCAATCTGCTTGTATACTGTAACTTTCTTTTCTCTTCCATGGATAATCGCACTCAAGTTGACGCCGTATATACTGACTTTCGTAAAGCTTTCGACAAAGTTGACCATGTACTACTTTTACGTAAATTAGCCTTTAATGGTATAAAAGGTAATTTGTTGAGATGGTTCGCTTCATATCTAGAAAATCGGACCCAAAAAATAGTCATAAATGGATATGAATCACGGGAAGAGTGCGTGACTTCAGGAGTAATTCAAGGGTCGATACTGGGTCCCCTTCTCTACTCTTTGTTTGTCAACGACATTGCTAGCTGTTTTCGTAATTGTAATTTTGTTATGTTCGCAGATGATCTCAAAATATTTAAATCTATAAAAGAGCAAAGTGATTGTAATCTCATGCAAGAAGACTTAGATCGTTTCCACAATTTCTGCCTGAATAATAAATTATATTTGTCCCACGATAAGTGTATAAATATTACATTTACCAAAAATAAAAATATAATAAGATCAAACTATACCTTGGGAGGTGTGGTGCTGCAAAGAGTTTCCCATGTTAAGGATCTCGGAGTGACTCTGGATGAGAAATTAACTCTTGACCAGCATATAGCTACAATTACTTCAAAAGCTTTTCAAATGCTTGGATTTATTCTTAGGTCTGCTAAGCCCCTAAAATATTCCTCATCTTACCTTCTATTATATAAGTCGCTGGTACGTCCATACTTAGAATACGCTTCAGAAATTTGGAATCCTCTCTATGCGACGTATATTGATGCTGTGGAAGCGGTCCAGAAACGCTTCCTCAGAGCCCTCCACTTCCGACTAGCACGTAAACCTCTATCCTACGAAAAACTTTTGGAACTATACAAACTTAAAACTCTGGCTAGTAGACGTCATGCCAAGGATGCCACTGTTCTCTATAACGTTTGTACCGGTTTATATAATTGTCCTGAGCTTCTACATGACATAAGTTTCAAAGCCTCTTCTTACAGAACACGAACCCTATCACTATTTGCCGTTCCGACGGCCTCGACTAATGCAGGCTTACGTGTGCCTCTGCGCAGAATATGTTGTAATTATAACAAACGTCTCGTCTCGGTTGACATATTTAATCATACACGTGCCGTTTTCAAAAGAAAAGTTACCGAAATACTGTAATGTAGTCTGTAATTGCTGGTAGCCTTATTTAAATTTAAATATAATGTTCTTGTGGTGTAGTTAGTTCTAATTTCTCTTTTTTTTTTTCTCTTTGCTACCACTGCTGTGTTTTAGGTTAGTTGTTTTAGTCTAGTTTTGTTTAAGAACTGTTTGACTGATTTAGTTTTTGCCATCTTAACATTTTTCTTTTGTAAAACTCCTAGTGGGATCTGTGTTAGGATATAAGCTGTATCTTCCTTTGTACAATTTTCATTTTGTGTATATCTCAATTGTTTGTATCTGTTTTTTTCCCCAATAAATAAAAATAAAATAAAATAAAAATAAAATTATCCAATGAATTAACATTTGCACGACTCACTGCCTAAGTATGTTTATTTGTTTTTGTTTCATTTTAATTCATTTGTTTTTGTTTCATTTTGATTTTGAACAAATTCTCGGTCTCTGTTTAGTAACAATGTACAGAGTGTATTCATAACGCCAAGTTACAAGTTTAGAGATAATAGTAGGTTGAATCCATGATTATCTATTATATATAAGGTCCTAATTTATTAGTTGTAGATATTTTAACACATGATACTTTACATTAAAATAATTAACTTTAAATATAAATTAAGAAATCTTTTCATGTAACTTTTTTGATTTCATTTTCCTAACAAAAAAATTAATTATAATTTCGTCTAAATAAAATCATCATGTGTATTATCACTTGTCACAATAACACTGTCTGTCATGTCATCAAACGACACAATCCAACGGAAAATAACATGACATTGACAATCAAGTATTTCATTGATCGACTTGAAGTGGCCAGTTCCAGTTAAGTGGTATGTAAAAGAGGTACGAGAATCTGTTCAAAGAGTTTTCATTTAATAATCACATAATTAAACAGGGTGTCTTTACGTAGCAAATTTGTTTTTCCATTTTCTCCAAAAAAACATCGTAAAAGCTATAATGTTTCACGGTTTAATATACTCCAGAGACCGAGTACTATCAGCTGTAAAAATATCTACATCTAATAAATTAGGACCTTATATAGTCAAGTGCTTAAAACTTAAGGTGAAAATACTTACTTACTTGCATCACATTATTTTGTAAAATGATTGCGTAATACGTAATAGATATTTTAAGCGTATGTGTGTAGTATCGACTTGGAAGAAATATTATGTGAAGTCCAATTGCATCTGTTTATTATTTAGACCGGCGTCACTGCTCTATATTCTGACAGAAATATTGTTTCTGGATAGACCACAAAAAGCAACACCACGTACAGTATGCTTCTTAACACAATATACGACGGTGAATAAAAGTACCTATATAGGCTTAGCACATCATTGGTACGACAGTAAGTATACCGCTAAGAGATAGATGTCCCGCCTTTTACTAATTATACAATTAAAAGTGGGACGGGCAATACCAATGATGTGCTAAGCCTACATAGGTCGTTTTACTCACCGTTGTATCTTAAAACTCAGAGATTAAAGCAATATACCTAGTACCTACTCTAATTTTGGTAACCAAATACCAAATGGCTTTTACCGACTGGACTGACCCATAAAAAGCCTTTTACGATTTTCATATTTTCATTCGTCCGTAAAATATTACCTTACCTTTAAAATATACCTATTACTTTGTATATGTGCCTGCAATACCTTCTTGATTCAAATTCGATAGGTCGAATATATCGTAACTATTGTATCAGCTGGTTCCCGGATAGCAGTCATAAAAACACAAAGGGAGATGTTACGATGTGATTTAAAGGTTCCAGAAACTTCGGGATTTTTCCTCCTCGGATGTTTGTTTGCAGTATTCGGCAATAATGTTACCGAAGATGTGCTGATTGAAAACGTGAGAGCGTAAGTACTAGTGTTTTGTTTGTCGGAGAATACGAACGCCGTTTTCATAATAGCCGAAAGTTTTTGTTTGCAAAAGGTTTCTTCGGTTTTCGCTCTTTATATCATCAAACGCTTTAGATGTCGTGTTTGTTATGTACGTTCAGTCCAAAAAAACATTTTTTTTATGTAATGTAGCAGGTAGGTACATTCGATGTTTTGCTGTTCTGAAACTGGTGTCTACAACAATCACAATTTTGAGTTTACTTTTATTCGGATTTTAATAACAATAACGCAATATTGATGGGCAGTGTCCCTGTAGAGTTACTACTGTTAAATTACTGTTCGGTTAAAGTCATTTTGCCGAAACACTACTTAACTAAATTACTGCTCGTTTATCCTAATACAAGTGTTTATTTATTATTACGATAATGTTTGTCGCTATTTTTTATACACCGAAGTATGTGATCGCTTACAATCCAGTACGGAGTAAGTTCTTCTACCTTTGTATTCATGAAAAAAATATACCTATCGTTATATCTACTACAATTTTCTGCTATTTACGTGAACCTAGTCGACTGTGAAGAAAGAATACAGATCACTAATACCTAAATATTCTGCAGCCCTACCAAGTTTTATTTCTGAAAGCTGATCTTATGTCGACTATGGCAAGCCATGTCCATAATGTTTTCCAGGTAAGTTACAAGTTTCGCAGTCGTTAATTCCACGGAGCAGACCGAAAATAAGCTGACCATGTTGGCACTAACCTTCTAACTTTACCTTTTATGGCCCCGTTATGTCGATAGATGGTTCTTAGTTTCATTATTGGCTACTGTCACCTTCAGAAAATATTTTAAACTTGGCGATAGTCTTATAACTTTTTCACATTTAAGTTACAATGGTTTTTATTACAGATAACGTTACTAAAATGTATGACTACGAGACTGCTTTAACCCGAATTTCAGAATATATAAAATAATTTTATGAACATTGGCCACTTTGGTCCGTAAGTTTCGTCAATAAATACACTAATAAAAAATAGGGCAAAAGTTGACCCTGCACAGAAAAACCTGATTTCACGTAGTTTTTAGTGACTCTCATCTATTGCTTTCATACCATTCGCAACAAACAATACAAATGACGAACGTATTTCGGTCCTGTCTTCCATAATATGGTAACATAATAGGAATGAAGGTAAAACTCAACCCTAAAATTTGTTTTACGACTTCCCATTTTACTACAGTCGCTTATTAACCCGGTACGCTTCATTGGGCGATTAAAGTTTTTAATGAAGCTCTTAAAGCTCGTTTGAAACTACTTAACATGTACTAATTGTGGTAATAAAGGTTGAACTACAATGCTTTATTATGATTTATGATATATTTACGGATTGTTTTGAAAAATTATGCTGTTCGGTTTCAAGTTTTTACCGCTTTTTCCTTTTTGTTGGGAAAGCAATCCTAAAAATGTATCATGTTAAAATGATATTGACGATGTACTAGTTACGAAAAATAAAGCAAATTAATACAATTTTCTGGTATTTAAAGCCCTAAGAGTAGCTGCCGCGAAACAATTTACACGCATAATTTGCAATGTATCGTGATTTCCGTGCACGTTTTCAATTTTTCACCGAGGGGTTAGAAGATAACAATCAACTTAACCCAAGCAATTGTCTTGAAAGCGTTTTTCAACAAACGTATACAAAGTGTATTGAAATTGGATTCAACTGAGTGTCAGCAAGCTATCAAAAGACAGTAGGTACAACTCCGGCACCTGATGAAAAATCAATAACCGCATTTGCATAATAATGTCGACACACAGGCAGTGATGTGCTGTGGGAATTAAATATTTATACTACCGATATTCGCAATGCCTATGGGAACTTTTGAGACAATGAACAATATGGAAACAGAAAATTAAAATTTCTTTCCGATCGATCGAAGTCTCATACAGGTTCATATGGTCAAGTACCTAATGACTAAGTTCATATTAATCATAATATACCTACTTTATTAAACAAAATAAAATAAAAAACGTAACTAAGTATAATTTATTAGAAAAACTTAAACTGCAATTATAAACTATAAGTATAGTATAAGTATGTGCACTGGAAAAATTCATTGAACTCATAAATACTAAAAAGGTGATGACCTTTGGGTAACAATAATTATGTGAGGTTGACCAGTGGAGCCTTTTAGGTTAACATGACTTAATGTTTTAACCAAAATAGCTGCCATCCGGGTCAACAGATATATCGGTGAGGGTGAAATTTTATTTTCTTTCTTGATATTTCAAGTTCAAATTAGGTTATAGGAGTTATTTAAAATTATTATTTTTGTCATAATCATCATTCACCGCTGATAAACATCGACTGCTAGACATAATGCGCCTCCCCCAGATGATGGGTTATTGGCATTATTTTATTACCAAGGTTAACAGGCGGGTTGGCGATTGCAGTTATTTGAGTAGATATTTTAAAGGATGCTGCTGCCCACCGGTGGCTTTGTATATACCCCGATCCAAGTTATTTCATTATAATGACAGGATATCCCAATAACTTTATACTAATATCACCCTTGTCTTGGCTAAAATAACTATTGAATTATTTGAGGTGAGTTGTTATACAATATTACAGGAAATGGAACATCCCTATACACAGGCATATTACGAATGCTTAAACAGCGTACATAACGAAGTACCTTCTCGTAGAGATCGTTTAAGGCAAACATTGAGATGATCTCATGTTTATACTTCAGCTTTAAATTGTATGAAATTGCCACTTTAAGGCTGTTTTATGGCCAAATACGTGATAAGACGCGTGGCTAAATATTGTATAGTAGAAACGTGCTTCTTCGTAGGAGTGAAATGACGTTATTTGTTTATGTAGTATATTATATACATATACATATTTGTGTTACACTTGCGCAAGAAATTAATTCTACCACGGAAAATAAAGTACGGCTTAGTATTTTAAAAATAAGAAAAGATCTGAAAAATGTAACACTCGCTCCGGAGATTTGGAAGTCTGTTTTAAATAGGATGTAAGTTGTAACTTGTGACATAAATATTCATATACGAGTAATTTAAGTATTCGTTATTTGCAAAGGCGATGATATAAGTTTCGCAATACATACTCAATCATTTCAATGCAGGAATATTATACAAATTTATCCGTAAAATGGACACTTCACTGAAAGTAAAAGCAAGAATCTAGGCGATTGTCCAAAAGTGACCGTTTCAGCGGCACTATAGCCGTTTGTCACCGATGGCTACAAAGGAATAGACCGGACATTCCTACTGTTTACCGAGTAGAAGAGCGGAACCTCGTCGACAGTCGTACATCGAGAACTAAAACAAAATAACACGTGATTTTTCAAGCAATCCTTGATTCGGAACGTAAAAAGCGATGATGTCAGCACATGACATGCTTGATTTGGACACCTGTAAGCGGATGCGGTCACATACGGCCACTTCCCTGAATGACCGCCTACCAAATTCCTTTATGGTCCACTTCCTAGTTCGTCCGTTTCCTTGTCCGGCCATTTCCCCAATTGGCCACTGTTAGATTTCCTTCTATGTCCAGTTCCCCGAAAGGCCGCTTTGAAAATTCCTTGTTTGTCCAGTTCCCCGAAAGGCCGCTTTGAAAATTCCTTGTTTGTCCGATTCCCTGAACGGCCTCTTTATAAAATGGATATCTTTAGGAAGAAGGTTATCATATGATCTAAAGTGGTGGCCATAAGAGGAATAGGCCATTTGAGGTGGTGGACTTATGGGGAAGAGGCCTTTAGAGAACTGTGGCCTTTCGGGGATATTGTATGTAAGTGGCCATTTAAGTTTATTTAACCGACTACTCCGAAAAATCCTCATTATTAAGTATCACTTTTTTTTGCTTTTACGAAGGTTTAAGGTCTAAGGCAGCCTTTACATTACCAAAAATCCTTGGGAAATGTTTTATTTTTTTTAATTACGTAATTTAATGCTATTTTGATGCATTTTTAACGTAAAATTTTGAATTTGGTATTTTTTATCCTACTTGTATCAAAGTGAGAACGCTAATTTTTTTGTCAGTAAATGCTTTATTTGTAGTAATACTTTTACAAAAAGAAAATATTTAAAAAACCCAATAGTTTTTTTTTATCAATAAATTTCTTCATTCCTAAAATTTCTCAAAAAAAAAAATTTTCAAAAATTCATAACTCGAAAACTACAAAAAATCGGCTAACATATATGGGGTATATGTTGGGGTATATGATAGCCCATGACGTAGGGAACCTAAAAAAATTTTTTTGACGTCAAGGTTTGGACCACCCTGTATACACAATGATTTTCAGGTACATGATCGTACAGTAGCAGAATAAACAGGGTACTGAAGACGGTCACGCTGAGCAACTTACGAATAGTAAAATATGATACGAGTATTTAATAATAATAATAAATCCACGGCCGATTCGGCCACAATGACTGCTGTCGACTCCGTTCTTGTCTTTGGTGTGCTCGCATGTAGCTAAGTATTTACTTGTATAGTGTAGGATGACACCAACTTATAACACTATTAGAAAAGAAACAATAACTCGGAAAATGTTGGGACTAACAACACGGCTTTGGTGTAGTTTTATCTCTCAAAGTCAATGAATGATTAAAATGCGACATTTTTTTGCGACTTTCTTGAACTAGACCACGAAACACACGTGCATGCATTATTAGCAGAGATCGGACAAATGTGCGTCATTGTTCGCAATAATATGGGCATGACTCCAAAGTTGATTGAATCCCGGGATCGCCGCTCGCCGGCTAACAAACGCTTATCAACGCCCTCATTATCACACCCTTAACATCGCTTTAATTCGCTCATTTAATCATTTTTAGATAATTATCTATTTAACACCTGTAACTATGAAAACCTTTGTATATAGTCTCCTTAAAGCTTTGATATCAAATTTCAATACATTATTCGTTTAATTATTCATTTAACCAACTTTGGAGTCATGTCCATACTATTGTACTACTACTATTATAAAA
>JALPQI010016688.1:0-32427 GCA_025490895.1 Thaumatotibia leucotreta
AGTACTCTACTGGTAATAGTTGGGGAAAACAATCCTAGTAGTTACCAACAAGTAAGTAGGTACTCTAGTGATAACAGGTCGGAAAAAATCCCAATTGTTACCACTGGTGTCAGATGGGTGGGAATAACCCTAAACAACTACGAATTACTACGGATACTACTTAGCAATGCACTGAAGAAAAGTTTCAAAAATTGGCAATGTCCTCTTGGAAAGATTTTGGTATGGTTTATTTATTGTGAGCCCTTACGGTCATTTTCTAATTCTATGGCACTTGACGAGTAGATAAAGTCAGTGTTGTATGTAAGCTAAAATGTTACATTACGCTAGGGTTTCTAATACGTAATGATTAGTTATTGGAAAGAAAAAGAATGTGAAATTAACATAAAACAGTGTTTCAATCTTGCCTACTTCTGAAAATTCAGATTTATCGTCGGTTTTGGCCATATCAAATGTGTCCTGTGGGAAAATACATGCAGTTTTGCGACATTGGTCTACTTGATTAGCCATAATTTCAAAAGAAAGATTGCTAAAACACACAATACTTCCCGAATTAATTAACAAATGTACACAAATTAATTAAGCATTGGGATACAATTTCTATTTAATTGTGTTATTTTTTTCCTTGTTCAAAGTCTGTCTAAATTTCATTCCACATACGTTAGAAGTAAAGTTAAAAGTCTAATCAAGTAATTTGCATCCTTGCTTTTTAATAAAATAATATCTAAGTTATAGTTTTTTCTGTTTCGTAAAGTTTGGCCTAAAGTTATGAAATGTATATGAAAATAAGTTACATATTTAGACAAATTACATATAAAATAACACCACTTTCTCTTAAACATTGTTTGTTTTATTGCAGCAAAATTAAGATTTCATCAAAATGATAAATGTAAACAAAATTAATTCCATCATAAAAGTTTTCTCATAATATACTTCTTATTTCGATTAATTCTAACGTTTGTCCTGAATTTCATCGGCATATAACATTTTTAAGCTGTGCTTTTTGCAACTTTTAGATACCTAACATAGTTATATTTACTTCACGATTTTCCTAGTTTCACAAAGTATATTCATAGCCACTCTCGCGTTAATCGATTAAGCAGTTTTCGCATAAACATGTGATAGACAAAAAGCTAGACAGACGGGCAGACTTATTTAAAACTAGCAATTTTAGTATGTGTCGGAATGCAAAATTAATATCTAAAACGCCTGATAACGATAAATCATCGACGCGATGCTTTGATTTTATGATAAATTTTGGGCCAAAGTTACCCCCTAGGGCCAAAGTAACCCAGCTTTAAGGTACCTAAGCGTTTTAAGGTACCTTAGCAAATTACCTACGGAAGATAATGTCAATACAAACTAAATGAACGGACTTCATTTCTTCTTTGTTTAATAATGTACCTAACTCAATCTATGAGCTGTAGCCGACTAGCCGTACCAGAGTTAGAAAGTAAAGGATACGTTAGATTTTTTTCGATGCTTAATGCATTCTATTGCGTTCGCACTGACATATTGGAGCGAGCGCGATGACCTGCTTTACGTATCGAGTAAAACTTAACGTTACCGATACTTGCAAAGTCATGGACTCATGGTACGGCTACTGAGGGCTAAAGTTTATCATCATCATCATCATCATCAGCCTATCATAGTCCACTGCTGGACGTAGGCCTCTCCTATTAGCTATGCGCAAGGATGCATTAGGAGGTAAATGCCCATAATCGCCACGCTGGGCAAGCGGATTGGCGATCGCAGTAATCTGTCCACTATGATGACGCTGCTGCCCATCATCAATCTGTTATCAAATAATGGTCAGTGACACTTCAATCCCTTAGTCGACTCTTACGACACCCGCAGGAGGAATTGGGGTGGTGACAAGTGTATTCTTACTGCCGTCACCACGCGGCAAAAGTTTATAGCGGCTCCTTTCTGGTAGCGGCATATCCAGATATCAAAACGTAAAAATTAAAAACAAGCTCCAATATAAAATCGTGGTCATCTCCTCAGAACACCGTAGTGTCAGTGAATCTGACCAGCCGCAGCCTGCACATGGATAAGGGCATATGGGGAGACCCTGAGGTGTTCCGGCCGGAGCGGTTCATCAAGAACGGTCACCTCGATGTCGCAAGTGACAAGTCCCTTCCTTTTGGAGCAGGTAAATCTAAATTTTTACCAGATTTGAGATGAATGATTGCACACACGTTTTTGATTAAGAACTAGGTCATTTAAAATGTAGGCAGTGAATGAATGAAATAATCCCTTCTTGCAACTTGCGTGAAAATGTCGAAACTACCATTAAATACATTTTTGGTCAATCTTACAATTACAATTACATTTGCTGTCAAATGTAGTCAGACGACGGAATTTAGTGGGTGAGGTCACTCAGTCCTATCAATACCTATCCAGGAATAGTCGTATCGAATTGTTATCCAAACTTTTCAAGCATAATATAGGTTTAGCATCCCAATCTAAATTCAACAGATACCTAGTGTATTAAGACCAATATTCAGGATAGTTTATAACCGAAAAAATGGCTGTCAAGCTATTATCCAGAATTATTTCCATTGCAGCCATACATTAGCGAGTCTATCAAATATATATTTTGTATATCTTACTTATATTCACGTACCGGAAGGCGCAGCGTGGATAGTCCCAACAAAGTGAACTGATGACCTGGTCAAGGTCGCAGGAGGTCGCTGGATGCAAGTTGCGGCAATCTTTGGGGGAATCTTATGTCCAGTACATCTTTCGGCAAATATGACGATGACTCATATTTATTCATTCCAGGTCGGCGACTATGCGCCGGAGAGACCTACGCCCGGCAGTGCATATTCCAAGTACTGACCGCATTCATGCAGACGTTCCACGTGTCGACAGCGGACGGGCGACCGCTGACGAAGCCCGCCCCTCGGATCCAGGGCATCATCACAACCATCCCGGAATTCTGGGTGCGCGTCACACCGAGGATGTAGCATTACGTTAGAGTGAGGCTAGGGCATTCCTTCGGACGTTTTAACCATCGTGATTGCGGTGGCAGCATTGTTACCCGTTTCCCGCGAGAATAGCATGATTTTTTGTCGTGTTATAACGCTGCCAACGAAGTCACAGCGGTTGCAACGCTCGTAAGTAGAAGTGCCCGTTTGGTCATAAACAAAAAAATTAGAAGACAGTGAGTTTTTTCCTCTCGATCCAAATTTTAAGGTCCGTTGGATGCCTAGCGTGATGTTATACTTAGCGATTAAAAGATTCAATTAAATTTAATGTGTTTGAATGTAACAATCACGGGTAGATACTTATGTATCCGTGCCCGTGGGTACGCCCCGGTCCCTAAGGGTAGTAGTTAAGGGTAAAATTTCACCCCTACCGGGTAGTAGTTAAGTGTAAAATTTCAAGATCTGTTTAATTTCCCATAGATTGTGAACAATTTTATACATTAGATCCGATAATAATTCATAGGCAAGTGAAGTTGTAATATTTTGATGATGACATGACTGTCAAAAGCTGCCACAGCTGCGTCAGTTGTCCGAACTGTTCGAAAGTAACGGTTAATTAATAAGAAATAGCTCAATAATCAGTCACATATTAGTTGGAAACAACCCAAGTAGCACAAAAAGCGGTTTAAAAACTGTATTTTAGAATTTCTCTACGCTTAAAGCCGAATAAGGAACTGCTTACTGCGCTGCTTGGGAAGTGTCAACTTAAATGCTGGAAAAATGGTAACCCAAAGAGCCAATTTCGTATCAAAATCGTAGTGCGCACTTAAAATTTTGTCCAGTACTGTACACAAAGAGCTTTACGGTGAACGAAAACATCGTGAGCGAACTTGCATACATTTGCGACGAAATTCAAGGATGTATGAGAAGTTCCCCACAAGTATTGGGCCAGCGTTGTGGAGAATGGCCAGAATACAATACCTATCAAAAAATAACATACTCACTTATATCGGAGATTTCGAGATATGATTCGTATATCAGAGGAATGTCCCTAAAAATGCAATCACAATAGCAACAGTGGTCAAACGAAATTGCTATACGTGTTACATCATGCGCATATAATTTTAAACTTTAATGTCTTTACAAAAATTGTAGGTACTTGTTTTGGACGAAATAAAAAACCGGCCAAGAGCATGTCGCGCCAAGCTCAGTGTAGGGTTCCGTAGGTAGGTTGTATCTCAACAAGGATTTCATAGTAAGATACGACGTTTCGAAAAATATATCAGAGACATTTTCTTGGACTGTATGTATTTTTTTTGTTTGTATTTGTTTTTTTTTTTGGTTATGTGGTACGGGATCATGGCGTTCAGCCACACTAAAATGTAACTTCTGCTGTCTTTCAAATGAAATTGCTGAGAACGCGTTATTTATAAAAATCTATTCAGCAATAATTTGTAATAACATGTAGGTATTATTTACTGTATTACACCACAGATTAAATATGTATACACATTGTACTGCGATCTCATACATTTAATTTAGTGTGTGGAGACTTCAAATAATGCAGCATTTTTAGGGTTCCGTAGCCAAAATGGCAAAAACGGAACCCTTATAGATTCGTCACGTCCGTCTGTCCGTCTGTACGTCTGTCATAGTCGATTTACTCAGCAACTATAAATGCTACAGTAAGGAAATTTGGTAAGTACGTGTGTTGTATGAACCGCTATTTAATTATTATACTATATTGTAAAAAAAAATATTGGGGTTGGGGCCCTCCATACATATAACTGCAGGGTAGAATTATTATTTTTCGATGTACATAAACGTGTGGGCTATCAATTGAAAGGTCTTTAAAAATGATATAAGGGTTCCAAAAATATATTTTTATTGAAGCAAACCGTTTTCGATATATCGGCTCTAAAAAGTCGGAAAAGCGTGTGTGTCCTCTATTTTTTAAACTACGCGGTATAAAATTCTTAAAAATAATATGATGCATATTAATAAAATCTTTCAAAGATTTTTGATTTGATCAAATTATATCTTATAGTTTTTGAGATAGGTTGATTTAACTGTAACTTTAAACTAACTTCACTTTGCATGATTGAAAATCTTGCAGCGAAGAATTTATTGAACCAGTTGCGGTGCAATTGAACCAATATTTGGTACACTTACGTAAGTTAGATGACAATACATTAATATGGTAACTTGGAACTTGTCTGATGATGGAGTTGGAAGGTATCCATAGTACCTAACACTTGTTCCCGTGAACCAATTGAGCTGAAATTTGGTATGCTTTCGTAGCTTTGGTGGCAAATTTATAATACAGTACCATAGAGTTGACCTGATGAGGAGTTGAGAGGTATCCATAGGAACACTTGTTCCCGTGGACCAATTGAGCTGAAATTTGGTAAGCATTCGTAACTTTAGTGGCAAATTAAAAATAAGGTACCATAGAGCTGATCTGATGAGGAGTTGGAAGATATCCATAGTACCTAACACTTGTTCCCGTGAACCAATTGAGCTGAAATTTGGTATGATTTCGTAACTTTGGTGGCAAATTTATAATACAGTACCATAGAGTTGACCTGATGAGGAGTTGAGAGATATCCATGGGAACACTTGTTCCCGTGGACCAATTGAGCTGAAATTTGGTAAGCATTCGTAACTTTAGTGGCAAATTTAAAATAAGGTACCATAGAGCTGATCTGATGAGGAGTTGGAAGGTATCCATAGAAACAGTTGTTCCCGTGGACCAATTGAGCTGAAATATGGTATAGGTACATTAGTAACTTTGGTGACAAATTTAAAATAAGGTAACATAGAGCTGATCTCATGAGGAGTTGGAAGGTATCTATAAGAAGATGGGAATACTTGCTCCTGTGGACCAATTGAGCAGAAATTTTGCTTACGTAACTTTAGAGACAATACCTACTATAATAATGTAACTATCGATTAAATCTCCAGATCTAAGCAGATTTAACCGTTTCTGTGATTTTTATAAACATGCCTTCTTTTGCACTGACTAAACAAGCGAATCGGAGGGCCGTAGGCCAGAGACCAGCGCTATTATGCTACATAATGGAATAACGTAAAATGATTCGTTTCTACAACCTAGCAAATTTTGACGCGGTATAAATTTCTGAAAAAAAAATGTAATACACAGTATCTTTCAACGGTTTTTGGTTTGATTAAAGCATATTTTATAATTTTTGAAATAGGTTGATTTAATTCTACTTAATTTTTTATAATAGATGCTACAGAAACCTTTGTGTGCGAGTCCGACTCGCACTTCGCCTATTTTGGGTAGTGACTGAATTCATTATTGAAGCGATATGTATCTTTTGCAAAGGACTTTAAAGATAGTTTATTTTTTTTTTATTGAAGCCTTATTATTGTAGATAGATATCCACCCCAGGACCGTCATAAGCAAGTTTCCAGCATCATATTCAATTTTAATAACAGAAATAGCAGAATACCTACATATCTAAAGTTACTACAGTATATACGCTTCCAACCACAGTTTGAATTATTTAGTTATAAAAATATGAAGCATTTCTTGTTCTAGGTAAAAACGTAAGTATTAAATATTTTATGCTGTTACAAAAATAGTACTCAACCTTTCAAATATTTTACATTTTTAATCAATATTAATTAATATGATGCAAGCTGCAAAAAGCTTCATAATATTTCCGCTAGTTGAACCAATACGTTTCATAATATAATTCAGTCGAAGCACTAACTGAAAGGATTTATTTTCCAAAGAGGAAAAATAACGGCGGGCAATACTTACAATTACTTAAACTAATTAATCGGTTGTTTTCCTGAATCGTAACATCAGCATACTTTTTGCTTAATGAAGCGAATAATAAAGTACGATCTCTGATTTGCTAGGGTTGTCGAATAATTTGATTAACCAGTAACAAAACTGTAGACATAATAATATAAGTTAACCCCATTTAAATCTTAATATGAAATTTATGGCACCAAAATATTGTCAATAAAGACGAGACATTTTGTTTTAATCTCTGCGATAAATTAAGAAGTTTTGTAATTTCATCTACGTTTTTGGGTTTTAAGCCAACTGGAAACTTTAGTTTCTGAAGAAATACGGCAAGAAAATATAGATTAAAAAAGAAATTCACCAAGGTTGGAAAGCCAAAGCAAGAATCGAAGTCGCACCCTCAGGTCTTGGGACTGATGCTAGTTATCTTTAGACCACATTAATCTCGAATTCTCGATTAATCTCTGTGTTGGTTATGAATTTAAGGTAATAAATAAAAAAAATGAATTTCCTTGGCTGTACGTACCTGATTTTTACTAATTGGGTAACTGTACGATATCTTTATTAAATAAATAACAACTGACGCTTTTCATTTTGTAAATCTACTGATAATACATGGTATTAATTATAAAGTTAAGTTACACGCATTACATCTATGAAATTAATTCGCTTTACCTAAATCGCCAACCCTAGCTCGAAGGGAGAATCGCAATCTTCTAATGGGTCGGTCTCAAGTGTACGCCTAAATTATTGTTAGTCTCCGCACTGTTTTCCACCACTTGAACGAAAAAATCCACACAATTTGCCCAATTTGCCAATAGCTGTTCTCGTACACAATTAACTTCCGACTCTTGCCAATTTGATTTGAATTTTTAATACTGGAAAATGCTTCGTCTATTGTAATTTCTCACCGTTGTTTCAGCTTTTTGTTATACTTGGTATATTTTCTTACTGAGTATCTATGTACTAATAATGGACTGAAAGCGGTTTTCAGTTGTTTTTTTTAATCATTTATTGTTCTTAAATACATGAAGCATTAGCTAGGTACAGTCGAGTGCATTAATATATAGACACATTTGTAAGGGATCAGTATGGAGAAGTGTATATATATTAATGCCCTTGACTGTACACAGGAGTATTTAAGTATGATCAAAAAATTCTGAATCGTTAAAGAAGTTTAACTCATTCGTATTGATATAAACTTAATGTCAAAATTTAATTTTGAAAAGTTTGGATACAAAAGTATAGATTCATTTTTAACTGAGATACAGAAAATATTAAACAAGCAAAATGTTGTTACTATTATTTTCAGAGATAAGAAACATTAAACATACTAAACTTAAGCAAATATTTCCTTTTACCACCTGCTCTAACCATTAAAACAATTATGTACTTTGAGCCAACTCTTAACTGGCCAGAAACATATTCAGATCTAAATATCCAGCCACCTTTTGCTCTCCGAAGCGGTAAATATATTTGTAACAGGGTCTCGCCCAAGGACAAATGCAAACCGCCATGAAATTAACAAAGCTACGGGCTCGTTTTTCGTCGCCGGGCAGCGTTTAACGGTTGATGACAGCCCGCGGGCGATGCTTCCAAACAAAGGACTACTGTAAACTGGACCGCAAGGGAGTGGACGTGTGGTCCAAATGACAAGCATGACTCTATTCGTCATTGCCTAGCTTATTATAGTAAATTATCAAAATCTTTCATTTATTACAGTGTTTGTTAAATTTCTAGGACGAAAAAAAACTTTACAAAAGTATGATAGGCTACATTACACCATAATGAGTACCGGATGGCATATTGTATATCGTATCCTATCGTATATAATACGGATTGGTTATGCGTCAGTTATTAGAAACAAATTGGTTGGTATGGTTGGTTAAATGAGATTAAAATAATGGCGATCTTTGATTTTCAATAGCGGAACGTTAGGGTCAAAATCAAGTTATTATAATTTTGTATAGGCACATAATTGTGTTTATTAAAATAATACCTACAATTTGCTCTCTAAAGAATTTAGCAGTTTTCAGCACATTTACCGTTTAGTAATTTTAAATGTAACTTAATGTTTTGAATTTTCAGTGAAAATTTTAAATTGGTATCCATTTAAACACCCACATGATTTTACAATAGTTTTCTTTGCCTTGGGCCCATGTCTGAGACCACAACAGCGATGTAGCCGCTACACCTGGTTGAATTTCGCAGCGGTCACGCCGAAGTTTTAATGGTAAACGGTATACTTGTTAAGAGAATTTATTCCAAATGTCACCTGAAAAGTGTTAGCTATACCCACGTTCTATTCGAATATTAATATTGTTTATTTTACAATTGAACTTATGCTAAAACAGAGTGTAAGTCATGGCTTATAGGTCGATTTACATCTACAGACATTGAGCGTGCCAGACACGTGCTGTGGCAGACAAGTTTGTCGGGATTTGTGGGCGTATGCGATTTTATTATTAGCACTTTTGGTATTTGTGACCTGTAAATTATAAATTTTATACAATGTATTGCAATACAGGCAGGAAATGCCAACAGCATCCTCGGTACAATGCCACAAGGGCCAGTCTTAGATATAAGCTAGGTTAAGTAGATTAGTTAGATTTAATTTATGTACATAAATTGTAGTTTTGAAAATAAATATGATTTAAAACAGCCTTAGCGCGTACTTTAAGTTCAATATCATTATGTATTCTATGAGAATATCCATCTGATATATAAATCAAGGGTTGTTCGAAAACTTTTTTTATAATTTTTTCTTTTTCCACCAAGTTTTCTTCTATTTGCTTAGACCTTGCAGACCTGCAAATTTTCAGCGAAATATAAATGCATTTAGCAAATTTTTTTTATACATTCGAGAACCACCCTATAGGTTATTGTCCCATAATATTGAATATTTTATGTATTAACTTAACAACATTGTTTTATACAAATACAATAAAAGAGTGGTATGATTTAAGGCAATTTCGTTATCTTTATTACACCCTTGCAATTATCACCGTTACAACAAAAAAATAATTATACCGAATCCATGAGCCACAAATGCCTCAGAAATAGTATTCCACGAAATAACGAAGCTAACGGTTTAACATCATGATTCACTTATCTAAAATCGGGAATCATAAAATGTTTACGGTAAATCGATGATGAATTTACTTTGGAACATCGCTTTTCAGGAGGTTTACGAGTACGTCGATTTTGCACATTAAGTGGTTCTTTGAGGAATTATTAATAGTACCTACTTCATGAGATCCGTGATTGTTTTTTGTGTCATAAAAAGTGTACAGTTTGCACTCATGAATAATCTCTTGAATATATTTACCAAAATTGATAAAGTAAAAAGCTTGCATGGGGTGGCGCTGAAACTGTAATTATAGCAGACTTCAGGCTGCTTAGGCGGATTAGGCGTCATTTGTGAAGTTGTGAACTCGCGTCAATGAAGCAAACGGCAAAGTCTAATACTATGTATGTAGAATTGTATGTAGATGTGGTCTACGTGGACCCCAGGAACACTTTAAATTTCAGCTTTCCAGTGTTAAATGATATTATCTGGGGATGAACGACAGACAGACAAATAGACTTGGCGAAACTCTTAAGGTTCCTAGTTACTTCACTACGAAACCACTAAAATCATGATACGTGTTACGAAAGAGAAGCTCAAATTGTATTTTTTTTTCTTAGATAGGTACAATACATTATCGCGACTCCCCATTGGGTAGACAACCTGTATGCTTAGCCAAGTCGCCAATCGCTAACGCTTAGTAGCTTAGCGTAGTTTTCCCTCTTTGTCACTCTTTCATATTAGTGCGACAAAGACAGAAAGCTGCCTTTCGTTTACGATTGACGATTAAGCGCTAGCGATTGGCAACTTGGCTAAGCATACAGGTTGTCTACCCAATGGGGAGTCGCGATAATGTATTGTACCTATCTAAGAAAAAAAAATACAATTTGAGCTTCTCTTTCGTAACACGTATCATGATTTTAGTGGTTTCGTAGTGAAGTAACTAGGAACCTTAAGAGTTTCGCCAAGTCTATTTGTCTGTCTGTCGTTCATCCCCAGATAATATCATTTAACACTGGAAAGCTGAAATTTAAAGTGTTCCTGGGGTCCACGTAGACCACATCTACATACAATTCTACATACATAGTATTAGACTTTGCCGTTTGCTTCATTGACGCGAGTTCACAACTTCACAAATGACGCCTAATCCGCCTAAGCAGCCTGAAGTCTGCTATAATTACAGTTTCAGCGCCACCCCATGCAAGCTTTTTACTTTATCAATTTTGGTAAATATATTCAAGAGATTATTCATGAGTGCAAACTGTACACTTTTTATGACACAAAAAACAATCACGGATCTCATGAAGTAGGTACTATTAATAATTCCTCAAAGAACCACTTAATGTGCAAAATCGACGTACTCGTAAACCTCCTGAAAAGCGATGTTCCAAAGTAAATTCATCATCGATTTACCGTAAACATTTTATGATTCCCGATTTTAGATAAGTGAATCATGATGTTAAACCGTTAGCTTCGTTATTTCGTGGAATACTATTTCTGAGGCATTTGTGGCTCATGGATTCGGTATAATTATTTTTTTGTTGTAACGGTGATAATTGCAAGGGTGTAATAAAGATAACGAAATTGCCTTAAATCATACCACTCTTTTATTGTATTTGTATAAAACAATGTTGTTAAGTTAATACATAAAATATTCAATATTATGGGACAATAACCTATAGGGTGGTTCTCGAATGTATAAAAAAAATTGCTAAATGCATTTATATTTCGCTGAAAATTTGCAGGTCTGCAAGGTCTAAGCAAATAGAAGAAAACTTGGTGGAAAAAGAAAAAATTATAAAAAAAGTTTTCGAACAACCCTTGATTTATATATCAGATGGATATTCTCATAGAATACATAATGATATTGAACTTAAAGTACGCGCTAAGGCTGTTTTAAATCATATTTATTTTCAAAACTACAATTTATGTACATAAATTAAATCTAACTAATCTACTTAACCTAGCTTATATCTAAGACTGGCCCTTGTGGCATTGTACCGAGGATGCTGTTGGCATTTCCTGCCTGTATTGCAATACATTGTATAAAATTTATAATTTACAGGTCACAAATACCAAAAGTGCTAATAATAAAATCGCATACGCCCACAAATCCCGACAAACTTGTCTGCCACAGCACGTGTCTGGCACGCTCAATGTCTGTAGATGTAAATCGACCTATAAGCCATGACTTACACTCTGTTTTAGCATAAGTTCAATTGTAAAATAAACAATATTAATATTCGAATAGAACGTGGGTATAGCTAACACTTTTCAGGTGACATTTGGAATAAATTCTCTTAACAAGTATACCGTTTACCATTAAAACTTCGGCGTGACCGCTGCGAAATTCAACCAGGTGTAGCGGCTACATCGCTGTTGTGGTCTCAGACATGGGCCCAAGGCAAAGAAAACTATTGTAAAATCATGTGGGTGTTTAAATGGATACCAATTTAAAATTTTCACTGAAAATTCAAAACATTAAGTTACATTTAAAATTACTAAACGGTAAATGTGCTGAAAACTGCTAAATTCTTTAGAGAGCAAATTGTAGGTATTATTTTAATAAACACAATTATGTGCCTATACAAAATTATAATAACTTGATTTTGACCCTAACGTTCCGCTATTGAAAATCAAAGATCGCCATTATTTTAATCTCATTTAACCAACCATACCAACCAATTTGTTTCTAATAACTGACGCATAACCAATCCGTATTATATACGATAGGATACGATATACAATATGCCATCCGGTACTCATTATGGTGTAATGTAGCCTATCATACTTTTGTAAAGTTTTTTTTCGTCCTAGAAATTTAACAAACACTGTAATAAATGAAAGATTTTGATAATTTACTATAATAAGCTAGGCAATGACGAATAGAGTCATGCTTGTCATTTGGACCACACGTCCACTCCCTTGCGGTCCAGTTTACAGTAGTCCTTTGTTTGGAAGCATCGCCCGCGGGCTGTCATCAACCGTTAAACGCTGCCCGGCGACGAAAAACGAGCCCGTAGCTTTGTTAATTTCATGGCGGTTTGCATTTGTCCTTGGGCGAGACCCTGTTACAAATATATTTACCGCTTCGGAGAGCAAAAGGTGGCTGGATATTTAGATCTGAATATGTTTCTGGCCAGTTAAGAGTTGGCTCAAAGTACATAATTGTTTTAATGGTTAGAGCAGGTGGTAAAAGGAAATATTTGCTTAAGTTTAGTATGTTTAATGTTTCTTATCTCTGAAAATAATAGTAACAACATTTTGCTTGTTTAATATTTTCTGTATCTCAGTTAAAAATGAATCTATACTTTTGTATCCAAACTTTTCAAAATTAAATTTTGACATTAAGTTTATATCAATACGAATGAGTTAAACTTCTTTAACGATTCAGAATTTTTTGATCATACTTAAATACTCCTGTGTACAGTCAAGGGCATTAATATATATACACTTCTCCATACTGATCCCTTACAAATGTGTCTATATATTAATGCACTCGACTGTACCTAGCTAATGCTTCATGTATTTAAGAACAATAAATGATTAAAAAAAACAACTGAAAACCGCTTTCAGTCCATTATTAGTACATAGATACTCAGTAAGAAAATATACCAAGTATAACAAAAAGCTGAAACAACGGTGAGAAATTACAATAGACGAAGCATTTTCCAGTATTAAAAATTCAAATCAAATTGGCAAGAGTCGGAAGTTAATTGTGTACGAGAACAGCTATTGGCAAATTGGGCAAATTGTGTGGATTTTTTCGTTCAAGTGGTGGAAAACAGTGCGGAGACTAACAATAATTTAGGCGTACACTTGAGACCGACCCATTAGAAGATTGCGATTCTCCCTTCGAGCTAGGGTTGGCGATTTAGGTAAAGCGAATTAATTTCATAGATGTAATGCGTGTAACTTAACTTTATAATTAATACCATGTATTATCAGTAGATTTACAAAATGAAAAGCGTCAGTTGTTATTTATTTAATAAAGATATCGTACAGTTACCCAATTAGTAAAAATCAGGTACGTACAGCCAAGGAAATTCATTTTTTTTATTTATTACCTTAAATTCATAACCAACACAGAGATTAATCGAGAATTCGAGATTAATGTGGTCTAAAGATAACTAGCATCAGTCCCAAGACCTGAGGGTGCGACTTCGATTCTTGCTTTGGCTTTCCAACCTTGGTGAATTTCTTTTTTAATCTATATTTTCTTGCCGTATTTCTTCAGAAACTAAAGTTTCCAGTTGGCTTAAAACCCAAAAACGTAGATGAAATTACAAAACTTCTTAATTTATCGCAGAGATTAAAACAAAATGTCTCGTCTTTATTGACAATATTTTGGTGCCATAAATTTCATATTAAGATTTAAATGGGGTTAACTTATATTATTATGTCTACAGTTTTGTTACTGGTTAATCAAATTATTCGACAACCCTAGCAAATCAGAGATCGTACTTTATTATTCGCTTCATTAAGCAAAAAGTATGCTGATGTTACGATTCAGGAAAACAACCGATTAATTAGTTTAAGTAATTGTAAGTATTGCCCGCCGTTATTTTTCCTCTTTGGAAAATAAATCCTTTCAGTTAGTGCTTCGACTGAATTATATTATGAAACGTATTGGTTCAACTAGCGGAAATATTATGAAGCTTTTTGCAGCTTGCATCATATTAATTAATATTGATTAAAAATGTAAAATATTTGAAAGGTTGAGTACTATTTTTGTAACAGCATAAAATATTTAATACTTACGTTTTTACCTAGAACAAGAAATGCTTCATATTTTTATAACTAAATAATTCAAACTGTGGTTGGAAGCGTATATACTGTAGTAACTTTAGATATGTAGGTATTCTGCTATTTCTGTTATTAAAATTGAATATGATGCTGGAAACTTGCTTATGACGGTCCTGGGGTGGATATCTATCTACAATAATAAGGCTTCAATAAAAAAAAAATAAACTATCTTTAAAGTCCTTTGCAAAAGATACATATCGCTTCAATAATGAATTCAGTCACTACCCAAAATAGGCGAAGTGCGAGTCGGACTCGCACACAAAGGTTTCTGTAGCATCTATTATAAAAAATTAAGTAGAATTAAATCAACCTATTTCAAAAATTATAAAATATGCTTTAATCAAACCAAAAACCGTTGAAAGATACTGTGTATTACATTTTTTTTTCAGAAATTTATACCGCGTCAAAATTTGCTAGGTTGTAGAAACGAATCATTTTACGTTATTCCATTATGTAGCATAATAGCGCTGGTCTCTGGCCTACGGCCCTCCGATTCGCTTGTTTAGTCAGTGCAAAAGAAGGCATGTTTATAAAAATCACAGAAACGGGTAAATCTGCTTAGATCTGGAGATTTAATCGATAGTTACATTATTATAGTAGGTATTGTCTCTAAAGTTACGTAAGCAAAATTTCTGCTCAATTGGTCCACAGGAGCAAGTATTCCCATCTTCTTATAGATACCTTCCAACTCCTCATGAGATCAGCTCTATGTTATACCGAATCCATATAAATAATTATACCGAATCCATGAGCCACAAATGCCTCAGAAATAGTATTCCACGAAATAACGAAGCTAACGGTTTAACATCATGATTCACTTATCTAAAATCGGGAATCATAAAATGTTTACGGTAAATCGATGATGAATTTACTTTGGAACATCGCTTTTCAGGAGGTTTACGAGTACGTCGATTTTGCACATTAAGTGGTTCTTTGAGGAATTATTAATAGTACCTACTTCATGAGATCCGTGATTGTTTTTTGTGTCATAAAAAGTGTACAGTTTGCACTCATGAATAATCTCTTGAATATCTTTACCAAAATTGATAAAGTAAAAAGCTTGCATGGGGTGGCGCTGAAACTGTAATTATAGCAGACTTCAGGCTGCTTAGGCGGATTAGGCGTCATTTGTGAAGTTGTGAACTCGCGTCAATGAAGCAAACGGCAAAGTCTAATACTATGTATGTAGAATTGTATGTAGATGTGGTCTACGTGGACCCCAGGAACACTTTAAATTTCAGCTTTCCAGTGTTAAATGATATTATCTGGGGATGAACGACAGACAGACAAATAGACTTGGCGAAACTCTTAAGGTTCCTAGTTACTTCACTACGAAACCACTAAAATCATGATACGTGTTACGAAAGAGAAGCTCAAATTGTATTTTTTTTTCTTAGATAGGTACAATACATTATCGCGACTCCCCATTGGGTAGACAACCTGTATGCTTAGCCAAGTTGCCAATCGCTAACGCTTAGTAGCTTAGCGTAGTTTTCCCTCTTTGTCACTCTTTCATATTAGTGCGACAAAGACAGAAAGCTGCCTTTCGTTTACGATTGACGATTAAGCGCTAGCGATTGGCAACTTGGCTAAGCACCCTGATCATTTCTTTATGAAATAAGGCAATAAAATGACACATTAGAATATTTCATTCAAAACAGTTTATTCTTAATTTGCCTTACAATGCTTACAATATCCGTTCACTTCATAGATTTATACATTTTTACTTAAAGCTAATGTAACCAATATTTTAACATTATGAAGAAATATTACCTATGTACAAAAAATAAGCTTTTCAACACCATATTGAGCTCAATACAATTAACTTGGTGACAGGATTTTTGCAAAGTAATTTGCAGGATTATATCAAACCGGTCGGAAAGGGTTAAGTACAAAAGATGTCACTCAGACTCAACATACTTGAAGTATCAAAACTGAATTAGAAACTTTACACACGTGAGTGTGATGTATGTACAGTCAACCAATTGGAACCCTAGGCCACTCAGGAACCATGTCAAAGTAACGTTATCAATCAGATTGTAAGTCATTTCAAACGGCTTTTCATTTTGACATGGTTCTAGAGTGGCCTAAGGTTCCAATTGGTCGAGTGTACTTGCTATCTAGACTTTTATTTTGTAGGTTTTTGGTGTTGGACCTGTGATGAAGGTATTATTATAGCAGTCGTTGGCGTGAAAAAGCTTACATTTATTGTAATATTTACACTCAATACACATGCCACAGAAATAGGATTTTTGATTGTCAATAGTAATACATATTAAAACCCATAATCCCCAATTTCTATCAGTTGGAAATAAAATAAAGTAGTACAATCGAAGTAACTTGTTGATAGTTGAACAACACTGATAGTTTTTAACACTATCTACCTATGTTAATATTATGATAATAGTTAGGTATGCGTTCAATAATAGTGAAAAATTGTTGTTCACACACTGGTTAATATTGTGATTTATCGGCGGGGTTGATTTACATATTTTTACCAAAGTACAGCTAAATCAAAACTGAAGTTAGTAGCTAATGGATGAATGGACATACATTACATACAATTACGTAGATATAAGGCGCGACCATGGCAAGCTAGGTTTCCGTCTTTGATTATGAAATCATAAAAGTCAGTTTCACGCAATTTTTCCAAAGAGCGAAGTGCCTAAAGATTCCTTACAAAATGTATGGTTCTATATTGATTATGTACATATTTAGAAATTACGACACTAAGGGACACATTACACATTGAAATCAACACTAAGGGGCTGTTTCACCCGCTTCTATGATTCTATGTTGTAGATCGTTTCGTTATTTATGTCTGTTTGTTAAAAAAGTTGAATTATAAGTATTAAATACTTGTACTAAACTGTCAAACCTGTGTTGCCAGTAGAAGAAAACAAAATATCTAGGAAAATGAGCACCAAAAAAAAACTCTGCTTCCAACAACATAGCGTTTTATAAATGCAGTAAGTGCAATAAGTTGCCTAATGACAAAAAAATGTCCGTATCATGTGACTCATGTAAAAAGTTGCTGTGTGGGGATTGTCATGGTATGTCACCGACGGAAGAGAGTCTTCGAGTTAAAAACTGTTGCTCGCGTAATGACCTTTTTGTGTGGGGACTGTAAATCTGCCATGACGCAATTGCCCAGCATAATGAAAATGCTAAATGATCTTAGAGTAGAGGTGAACCAACTGCGAATGCGGCAAAGCATGCTGGCAACCGAGTCCGCTATCCAGGAGATGTCTGAAAGGGCTAACCGAGCGAACAATATAATTATCTATGATGTTCCGGAATTGGCCAGTGATGACGCGGACCAGAGGAAGCTATGCAGCTTCATCATGCGACAATAAGGACCAATGCGTTACGTTAATCACCAGCATTACTCAGAAGGTTAATTGTGGTGAGATGAAGGCAATTCGTCTGGGCGTCTTCACCGCGACCGCTAAAGGTTATTCTAAAAAGCAAGAGTGACGCCATTGAGGTGTTGCGCAATAAGAGTAAGCTGCAGAAACCTTCATCCATAAAGTCAGATCTGACCCCATTGCAGAGGGAATACCTTAGATATTTGCGAGACGAGCTCAGCAGGCGTACCAGTGATGGGGAGACGGACATCACCATAAAGTATGTCCGTGGACAACCCACAATTACAGAAAATATTCCACCAAAAAAACTAAATTTCCGCTACTGTAATCTGACTCGAAAACCACAACTACATGCGCGCTCAATTATTAACGAACCCCAATCACAATTTGTTAGCTTAGATATTTTATACACCAACATACAGTCTGTATTATCTAAATTTGACTTGTTTGTTGCCAGAGTGAACTCCATAAAACCAGCACTTATTATTATCACCGAAACATGGTTAAAGCCAAACATTCCAGACTCCATGATAATAATACCAGGGTACGATATTTACAGAAATGACAGAACTACTAAACGAAGTGGTGGTGTGGCTATATATACCATGAACACGAACAACTTACTGACAACAAAACTCAATGAAAGCTACAGCACGAAGCACGCCTCGTGTGAGTGCCTTTGGTTAGATGTGCAACTGGGAAACATTAACGGCCTTATTCATAAAAATTCCTTGTTGAAGGTTTGAGGGGCCCAATAGTTATCGAGCCGATAAGTCTTGTTGAACGGTTTATAAGAAATGTTATTCATAAACGCTCAATATCTCTCCGATAACTGTTGAGCCGCTGTTGAACGGATTAGACGCGTTATGTTGGCGCCTTGACAAAATCATAGACAAAAATGTGGTCTCACCGCAAATTAAAAAAAAGTTTGACAGCTGTCTGGCGGGAATTCGCAAATATTTCCTAATTCCTTGTTACTTACTTTTATCTCAAATAATTATATTATCATCATCTTGAATCTGAAATTATTAGGTAGGTACTTACTACGTATTCTTTTACCTAGGTAACTAATCAAAACAGTTAGCTTTATGATTAGGTACTTGCGATGACGGTCAGATAACGAAACATAATTGTATGGCTAGTTAGTACCTAGGTATGGGCAGTTAGTAGTAGGTACGGGTAAGTAATAAATAAATATTTACTTCCTTGCGACCCCAACACCTAATTGCAGTTAGAACCTGAAGTTCTGGTGTGAGGCCAGCTCCTCCGCAATCTTTCTTCAGGTCTTCTTTCACCAACTCTACTATATACAAAACAGTCGCCTTATTAAAGTGGTATCGCCGCCTAAATTCAACATCGGGCAGATCCTCAATGGGATCTGCCCTTATGTTATATATGTTTGGACGCCGCGGCGGATTACACAAATTATTTATGGCATCAATAGCGTTTAAGGCCTGCATGATGGAGTCTCACTGCGTATTGACGTTGAAGTTGAAATGGTTGAAAAACTATCAACAAAATTTTAAATTAAAAAAGTTGGAGATTAGTTTTCCCATTTCTGATTCGTGTAATGTTGCATGTAGAGAAAATCGAAACTGCGTAACTACTTACAATAAATCATCGGATATTTATTTTAAATAAAAGTATCTCTGGATACATATTTAATAATAATCAGATGAATAGACGATATAAAAAACTATACACCAAATCAGACTTTCATACCTTTATCTTTTCTCTTCTGCCTACTTTAAACGCATGGTTATGCACCTGTCAAAAATCAGCTGATCAAAATTTTGGCAGCCATCTTGTTAAATAAGAAGTTATAAGTCCGTTATAGAAGGGTCCTCGGCTCTATAACTTTCGGGGGATTTATAGTAGGTTTGAGCGGCTGAATAGCGCTATTGAACGTTTATGAATAACGTTTTTAGCCATCCGGTCAACAACGACCCATCAGCGGGCGCGTAACTTTTTATGAATAAGGCCGTAAGATTTTGCTATGCGGAATGTACAGGGGACATGACTCAACTCTGGAGGAGGATAATATTTTACTAGACCAATTCACTAATGCTTCGGAGAATCATACGACAATCATAATGGGAGATTTTAACTATGGTGGCGTCAAGTGGCCACTTGAGGAAACCGGATACGTAAACCCAAAAGAAGAAAACTTTACACATTGGTATAGAAGCAACAATTATATTAATAATAATTATTATTATTATTAGTAATTTGCAACAATTAATAGATAGGCAAACCAGGTACCGCCAGGGCAATCAACCTTCTCTTTTGGATCTCATCCTAACAAATGATGATACTCTTATAGCTAGCGTAACTCACACAGCGCCAATTGGAAAAAGTGACCATACCTGCTTATTAGCAAACATTCAACTGCAACTCCAGAGTCACAAATAAGCTGAGGAGTACGGATGCCTCCGTTACAACTACAACAAGGCAGACTTTAACAAAATCAGTGAAATAATGGAACCTAATCTGAAGGAAAAAATAAAACTAGAAGACGGTGCCAATGCCCAATTTCAGACCTTCCTTGAAATACTTAATGATGCAGTTCACCTATGCGTCCCTCAAATGAGAAAAACAAAGAACACTATCAACAAGCCTTGGTTATCGCAAGATACACAGCATTTAATTCGACAAAAAACAGCACTTTGGAAGCGATATGTATTGACCGGATTGGACAGTGCGTACAAAGATTATAGAGAAATCAACAACAGGATAACAAATCAATGTAAATCACTACGCACAGCATACGAGACGGAGTTGGTGCAGTCGGGACCAAAGAAATTCTATTCGTACTTAAGACGTCAAGTTGCTTCGAAAATCAGTGTGCCGGCGATACTTCGCAATAAAAATGGAGAAACGATTTCACTCACGTCTCAAATCGCAGATGCTTTTGCAGACCAATTTGTGAGTGTTTATCAAATGGAACCAGATGGGCAGCTGCCTTCCTTGGATCCATGCCTCAGAGTTGATGAATCTATACCGGACATAAACTTCAATGCAGCTGACGTTCTCCAGGCTATCAAAGAGATGAGAACAGATTCATCGCCTGGGCCAGATAAAATACCCGTAATACTGCTGCAGCGGTGTGAACTGGCGAATTCATTGGCAACTATAATGCAAACATCCTATAACACAGGAATACTACCAGAACTGTGGAAAACAGCTACTGTGACCCCAATATTCAAGAAAGGAGACAAATTGGAACCATCCAACTACAGGCCGATCAGTCTCACGAGTACAGTATGTAAAGCTATGGAAAAAATAATAGTTAAGAATATAAGAAGCTTTTTCACACGAAATAAAGTAATAGGTGACCATCAACACGGGTTTTGCCCTCACCGATCCACGGTATCTAATCTGCTCTCGTGTCTGTCATCCTGGACCAATAGTTTCAACAAAAGGGAACCAGTAGATGTAATCTATCTCGACTATGAGAAAGCCTTCGACAAAGTCCCTACAACGCGCTTGTTGCAAAAATTGGATTTCGTGGGCATTCGCGGGAAACTACTAAACTGGATTGAAGCATTTCTCCGGCACAGAACCTTCCAAGTTAGAGTTGGCGAGACACTATCCAAGCAGCAAGAGATACACGGTGGCGTATCACAGGGGTCTGTTCTCGGTCCGGTGCTGTATATAATAATTATATACCTTTGACTTGCCTCAAAACCTACATTGCAATGTAAGTGTCTTCGCTGACGATACAAAGTTATTCGCTGATCCTCTGCTACATTTTGACCAAATTCAAAAAGACCTTAATAACATAGTCGACTGGTCCAAAAAATGGTTGATTAATCTAAACGCATCCAAGTGCACAGTCTTACATATTGGTAACCGCAACCCAAGACGCACCTACAACTTGGATGGTAGTACACTCAAACCGGTTAAAGTACAGACTGATCTAGGAGTCCAAATATCAGAAGACCTGAAATGGGTGGATCACATATCGGCAATCACTAAAAGAGCCAGAACTTTAATCTACCTGATTAGAAAAGCATTTAAATTACTCACAGTCGAGATGATGTATAAAATATACAAGTCCTTTTTACGGCCAACTTTGGAGTATGCCTTCCAGGTTTGGAGTCCTTATTTTGTGAAGGATATACAAATGCTTGAAAAGGTGCAACGTAGTTTCACCAAAATACCTCGGCAACTCAAGAATAAAAGTTATGAGGATAGACTGCAAGTGCTGAAACTTACTACGCTGGAGGAAAGGAGGAAACGTGGCGACCTAATTGAAACCTACAAGATAGTAACCGGACACTATAACCTCGAAAATTTCCATCTCATATTCAAACGTAACAGCAAAAACCGTCTGAGAGGTCACCACTTAAAACTTGTTGCTAGCCTGTCTCATAACAAGCCTCACAAGCACTTCCTGAGCAACAGAGTAGTCAGAGAGTGGAATCAGTTGCCTGAGGAAGTGGTCTCAGCACTGAATGTCAACCAGTTTAAAAACCGACTTGACAAACACAACAGTAATAAAAGAAACACTTGAAAGCAGAGCAATTGGATACAGGCAATATCAGTTGTACAACTGCGTGCCTGCTTAGGAAATAATAATAATAATAATAATAATAAGGCCGCAGGGCAGCTTGTGGCGAGCTGTTGGGGAGTAACGACCCCACGGACCCGAGTGCTCCCGAGAGTCGGTCAGGGTCCCCGCCTCCGGCGTGTCTTCGTCGGTCGGAGTGGAACCCCAAGGGGACCCGTAGGACCCTCAGCTCTGGCTTGCCTTAACTGGCCGTCCAGAGAGGAGTCGTCAGAGCTATACGCTCCAGGGGTGGAAGTGTAAATTTGCGTAAGTCGCGAGTTGGTGCAGCGGCTGTCAAGCCACTGCGCAGAAAGCGGTGTACACCTCTCTACACTCCTGAGCCGCCTACACCGGTGTTGCTCCTGGCTGTCTCTTGTGACGGCATTTACGGGGGCCCATCTAGTCGACGGCGAGTCACCGCCTGCCTCGATAGCAAAGAGAAATCATTGTTATGGCAGGTGTCCGGACCTCTTTTCTATAGTTCCATCTCTGATCCATCCATCTTCCATCACCATAGCCCATTAGTCTTTTCCATTCCTTCTCAATAGTCTCTATACGCCTGCTGGGACCGGTTCACGGATATCTATTTTTGTGCCCGTGAATGGGTTGCAGCAGATGTAAAACACAGCAAATTTCTCCAAAGGGCCTCTACGTGTTGGATCTGTATCCCCGCGCAAGCCTATCAAAAGACCGGGATTTATAGGCCCGTGATGAAAAAGAGATACAAACATAATAATAAATTGTATTTCTTATCCATTTAAATTTAATGCATGTGGAATGTAAAAATACAGGTATAAATATATGAGTAGGTAGTAAGATTTAGTATTAAATTAGTCTTAAGGAAATATTGTAGTGCCCCTCAGGGTGTCATAGTTGGACATAGATAATGTATTAGGTACCTTATCTTATATTACCTATGAAAACCTGTGTTCTGTGTTCTTTGTCGTAGTGAAAGACGTATTTTTATTTCCTACTATTTCTTTTATTTTTAGTAGTAGTAGTAGTAAACACTTTATTGTACATAAGATAAAATTCGACACAACCATAAAAAAAAAATATTACAAGTGCGAGGATTTTTATTACCTTAAAAGATGGTTGAAAACAATAGTTAATAAAAATCGTACAACTGAGACTTGTGGCCTTGTATAGAGAAAAACAAAACTCTTACACAACATCTATCTATCTTCCTACAGTAATTTAAGTACCAAGTCCAACATCTTAAACCATGTTGTTGTCCTTGGCACTACTTAGCTATTCTAATATTTGGAAATCACGTTCATCAACTACGTCATAGCGTAAGAACGTTTCTAATTATTCCCTTCCTCAAATTAAACTCTTAGTTTCAGACAAAAGAAGTTCGCAAATTTTCCAGATGAAATCTTAATATTAAGATAACAACGATGTGGCTCGGTTTTTTTTTAATCCACATAAGTTTGGTGTTTGCGTGGCCCTTTGTCTTATCGACCGATTTAACAGTTAGCGTTCAATCAAAATTTGACTTTCATAATCAGATTGTAATGGAGCGGATCTGCTACTCAGCACAGAAAAAATAAATTATTTTATGGTGAACCCACGGACGCTATCGGTAAAGTGCCAATTGGTATAAACTATAGGGCAATAATATTTTTTGTAGGTACGTATACTTAATCGTTGACTTTGCAGACGTTTGTGATGCATCGTAGCTACTTATCACAATTAAGTGAACCGTATATTATGCTTTCATGTCTCGATTACCCACACTTATTAGCGAGTGCGACTGACATTGTCACTTCAGTCTCTATTGGTACTGGAATTTTAGAACTATGAAAAGTAAAAAAAAAACCATACTCGGACTTTACGAGTATTAGTACGAGTAAATGTTTCATAAATCTAAACAGGATGCGTAGCCAAGTTGCCAATCGCTAGGGCTTAGTAGCGCATCGTACTTTTCCCTCTCTGTCACTCTTTCATATTAGTGTGACAAAGACAGTTAGCTGCCTTTCGCTTATGATTGACGCTGAAGCGCTAGCGATTGGCAACTTGTCTAAGCACCCTGTTCTTATTCCTTTACGCCCTTATTTGCGATTATTCTAGACATTGCAAAACGGGGAGTATAAATTTGACAGAGGCAATTTTTTACATGAAGATTGGAGGATTTTCATGATATTTTATCATCATTGTATCTTATAGCTTCATTTCAAGTGTCTCTTTGCTGGCTTTGATATCCGCCATGCTGGTTGATTTGACTTTCTCGAGTCGGGGTGGAGGCTGCACAACAAGTTTCACCAGCTCAGCCACAGGATTCTCCACCGTAAGGTACAGTGGGACTGCAAAAGTGTACGCCATAACGATAACTGATATAAAGCTTGAAACCTGTGGACAAAAATATAAGCAGTTTTAACCACCTGTATATAAGTACGAGTTTTAAGAATTTATATTATACCGTGTGTAAACCTAATACGGGCGATAAATAAACCAGGCACGGATTTCATCAGTGTAATCATAGATTACTAAGTTTTTTTAAGTTACACTTAAATGATTGAAATTAGCTGTCAACGAGCATTTAACTCGAGTGTGTTTTGCTCTACATTGCGCGCCGAATTATTTTGTATGGATAATTTTGTTACTCTAATTTTAAGTAAAAGTTATCTAAATGTACTTTTTGTGTCGTAAACTAACACCCGTTAAGAGCTTCACCCGTATTAGACTTACTATTTCCTTATTATTTAGCGTTACTTTTTCTGATAAACTAAGCTGTGGACAGAGAAGGTAGGTTATAATTATTACTTGAAACTTAATTTTTTAAACTTTGTTTATAAACCCTTAAATTATCAAAGAAGAAGAAGTATTTATCATGTTTCAAAATTCATCCTTAGGGATAAAAACAGGGTTGAAAGCTTGTACGTAGGACAATAATTTTACAGACTGCACACGTGAAACTTTGTTTATATGTAGGTACTTTGATACTACATAATGTATCATTAGAGTCGGCAGTAAGTAGTGGATATCACATTGCTTTTACTGATAATCAAGAACTATAAAAAATACGTTACCTAATAATTGTGTAGGTAACATTTTTCAAAAACAACCACCTAATGTAATTTATGGATTCCGTTTAAATATTTAAGATTACTGATATTTAGGTATTACTCATGTAACGGTCAAGAAACTGCGTGTTCCAGAAACCTCCAAATACCAAATTTTATTTAACTGATAATTACCAGATAGTATGAGTTGAAAGAGATGAGTTCGTCTTTTACACCGTAGTTGAACCTCATGATGGGCACGTGTAGCAAATACGCGAAGTAGGTAACTCGGGAAATACGGGCCCAACCGCCCCAATTAAGGACCCCACGAAACGCTCCTGAAAGGAAAAAAGTTTCATAATAATTTGAGTTAATAGAGAACTTAAAAGCGGTAACATATTTTAGAATAATGTGTTTTTTTCTTGACTGGTGTAGAGATGAACCTATGATTGATTTCTGATGTGGGGTTTGTGCCGATTCCTTGAATTGTCTAGCTAGTCCTACCCAACCCAATGTTCTAATTGACTTACTTTTTATATTCATAGGCAGTTTTTCAATAATGTTTTCAATTCTACCCAACGTGCTCAGTTATTCACTTATTAAAAATAAGAATACCCAGTCAGTGTTTGAACGTTTTGCGCTTCGGACTTTGATTTCTTGTGAAATAAACACTTTATGTAATAATGAATAGCCATATTCCGTTACTTGTTATTGCTTAAAATAACTCAACTTTTACAAAATAACATCACATGTTCACAAAAAAGGTTTAGGCTGCCTGTCCACCACAGCTATGCAATTGCGATGCGTTTAATGTCCAACAATTTCGGCAACGCATCGTAAAACATGCCTCATTGATTTATTGTTATTTATTTTATTATAAAAACATAAACTTTTATATGACATAACAGTAGACCACAAATGCATCATGAAACTAAAATTAAACAATTGAAAATGATACATACATGAAGGGTCCACGCAAAGAACATGTCTAGTCAATTTATTTTTAACAGAATAAGGTGTGAATTGGCCCTGATTTTTTTTAAGCTTTGGACATGTTTTTTTGATGGACCCTTCAGATACACAATTACACATAATACAATTCAAAAACATTAACTAGATCTAGATTTAGGCGACAGAACAGCGTGGCTCCATTGCGCCGTCGTTGATGTGATTGATGGATATGAAAAGCAATCACATATCACAGATCTGGTGGAAAGGCACCCTTAGTATATCTTATTATGTCACTATGTAGAATCAAATGTCATTTTCAAATGGAGTATACAGTATGTTACCATGATGCAAGTTACTCGCAAACATTGTCGAGAATTCGGTTTTAACAAACCTTGCATGATGTTAATATATTGTATAATGTTTAATTTTAAAGTGGATTTACACCAAACGAGCATTCTATTCCCCACTCTACGAAATCAACGAATTTAGTCGAATTACGTTTTGTGTAGCAAACGAATTGTGGGGATAGAATGAGCATTCGCTCGATTAGTGTAAATTCACCTTTAGCTGTCTACTTGAATTATGGGAAATTAAAAACTCACTGTCGACTTTCACAATCGTGAAGAATATCAGTAAACAATTTATGAAGCCGTACACTAGCTTCACCATGCCTGAATATACGACACGTATGCCCATGGGGACGACGTAACCATCGATGTAGAACACGTAGCCTAAGAATACCACTGCTGTTATTATCGGAAATATCATCCAGTACAAGAAACGGTATTTCTGAAAGAAGAAAGTTTGTGTCAAGATTCCTGTTCTTAAATCACTGATGTACTTAATGAAGATTAATTTTGATAAATTATTTTTACAATATTATTAGTGTTATCATAAACAATTAGACTTAAATCGTTTCATAGTAATCTCAATATGACTGTATCTACGAACATCGAAGAAATAGAGTTTAACCCAAGCGAGTGGTTACACAACCAAAAGATATTTTTTTATGGCATTTCCCTTGTCTGTGAACTTTTGGGACTAAGAATGTATGTAGGTACTATGTGCTACTATTAAATACTAGGTACCTACTCGTATTACTAGTTCTCAGAACTACTTTAAGTAATCAAAATATATCTTCTAGGGCGTCGTTTTATGCCCCAAAACTTAACTAACGGGAATGCACTTTATTTTTTGGCCAAACTGCATAGTCATAAATTATATACACGGCGTTTCATGACTCACTAATATCCTGGCATAAACCGTATACAATTGAAGTCATACTGAGCAACGTTTAGTATGAAACCAAATCCGAAATAGCGAAAAATATTTTATAGATAAATTATTTGTTACATGATTTAGAGATGTTGTTATTATAGTGTTTTTTTTTCGCAATTTTGGCGTTAATACTGCACTGTTTGATAATCAACTTGTAGCGCTAAGCTAGACTCTATTTAAAATATTAGATGATACCAAAGAAAAAAACCCGGGTTTACTAACAAAGGAGGTGGGATTTGACCCCAAGACAAAAATCAACTCAAAAAATATAAAAAAAAACAATTTATTATTTTCTTCGGTTACCTCGAGGATTGCAAATGAAATGAAACAATGAAAACGGATAAACTCGCGTATATTAACTATTTTTAACTTCATTCCTACGTTTCGAAACGTTAGTTAATATACGCGAGTTTATCCGTTTTCATAGTTTTATTTCAAAACAATTTAAAATGCTCCATAAAATATCTAGACTCTTTAAGTACCTAGTTTATTATGAAGAAGTCTTTACTTACGGGCCCTTACGTCTTCAAGGTTACAGTCTAGTAACTTTAAGTACTTATGGAATTACCTTAGTTTTGAGGTTATGTTTTAAACTACAGATTTTTTAAAAGTCTTGTTATGTTATATTGTTAGTAAGTACCTTATATTTTTGTGCGCCAATATCGCTGTCCTTTAGATTGAAAACCACATAAGCCAACGCCATGCCGAGCCCATAACATACGAGGTTGGTGTGTCCACGCTTGTACAGGTTGTTAAACGTCGGATCATCCACAAAGAAACTGAGAGCAACTCTGGGAAATTAATAAAGGTGCGTTAATTTTTAACACGCTCTTATTGGCTACACTTTTACTTAACAGCTTTGTATGAACGCAAATTTTCGAATCTTAATTTGACCCACTTCCAATCGCCAAGTTACCAATCGCTATCGCTTAGTAGCATAGCGTAGTTTTCCCTGTCTGTCACTCTTTCATATTAGTGCGACAAAGATAAAGTCCATTCATCCGTAGCTGTCTTATCTAATAAACAACTTACTAACCCAAAAGTACACGTTTTAAACGTAAACTGCCATATTTGCCTACAACAAAATACCTGAGTCCGTATGAGTGGAGTCCGTCCGTAGTGATTAGTACATTGCTTAATTTTTAATCAAGGAAACAGCAGTTTACAACAGAAAACGTGTACTTTTAGGTTAGAAAGTTGTTAACTAGATAAGACAACTAAGGATTAATGGACTTTAGTTAGCTGTCTTTCGTTTACGATTGACGATTAAGCGTTAGCGATTTGCAACTTGTCTTCTCTGAATTCTGACAGTATTTGACTAGCTAAGAAACATCATTACAAATCAATATGGCGGCCTCCCCATGATGACAGACTCGCTGTTTGAAATCCATCCCCATGATGTGGGTATCAAATGAATGGGTTTGCTGTCAAGAACCCGAAAAAAGCGTGTTAATGGCTTTTTTTCTATTTTATTATTAACTAGTACCGCCGTAGGTAACCGAAAAGCAGGTTGGATCTAGGTGAAAAGAATTGACAGATACAATATTAAACATCACACCACATCATCAGCCTATCTCAGTCCAGTGCTGGACGTAGTCCTTTCCCACTAACTATGCGTGAAGGCATCAGGAAGTAATGCCTTTAATCGTCACGCTGGGCACTTGGGCAGGCGGGTTGGTGATCCCAGTAATGTGTCCATTATGATGACGTTTCTGCCCGTCATCAGTTCTTAATAAACACACACTGTGACACTTGGTGTGGACTGTTACGAGTTACGACACTCACGGGAAGAGTTGCGGTGGTGACAAACGTTTTCTTACGGCCCTCACAACGCAGCGATATTTCACATCATATGTCGAATTAGTCAAATAACATTTTAAGATAATTTTCATTCTTATAACAGTGCTCAGAATTTATTTTATACAGATATTTTTTTTTATACCACGTCGGTGGCAAACAAGCATACGGCCCGCCTGATGGAAAGCAGTCACCGTAGCCTATGGGCGCCTGCAACCCCAGGGGTGTCACATGCGCGTTGCCGACCCAATATCAGTATTATGCTACTACTATTATTACTATCTACTACTACTATAGTACATTGTGCATCAAGGGAGGTAAGTACGGAATTACTAACGAGAGTGTTAGAAGTGTTTTTCATCACACTTGCCGACAAAAAAATAAGTTTTAAGACATAATATTATTAAATGACGTACTGACATTTATATTACTCTCTAGGGAATATCACTTTTCTATGACTCCCGCTACGCGCGCAAGCAATGGCGCGCTTAGACAGCAAGTGTGATGAAAAGTACTATAACTATTAGTGTAGCTTTAACAATGCATAGGCAGTTTTGGCGATGTTATTATTATAACCCATGTTATCAATCTAATTTTAGAATGTAGTACTTACTCCGGAGAAACGACAAGCACAGCATGCAAGTCTTGAATATAAGTATGTACACCAGGGGTCAGCAGCCCCACCAACATCACCGCAGCTATGGCAAATTTGCGATATCTGTTGTTATACAGCAGGCAGAATACCACGAGCCCGATTACGCTGAGCTGAAACTCTGCTGCCAAGTACCTGGAATAACAACAGAGTGAGAACTTTACACACTCGAAATGACGGAGCATCCGAAAAATGCTCACTGCACTCTCTCTTCAATCGTTTCCTCATTGCTAGGATCTAACACTTTTGGACTTTTTTGGCACTGAATAGTCGAAATGTTTACCCTTTGGACGCCAATAACTGGAACTACGCAGCTTTACCACCAAATACCGCTATAAAGGTACATCATATGTCACGGTCCATAGAGCAAAGTTGATGTACGTATGAAACACAAGCAAGAGCGTAAAGTTCAAACTTAATTCTGACACTTTGGAGACGCTGTGCCTGAGTGACAGCTTTTGTATTTAACGTGCCGTCGAAAAGGTTAAAGATTTCGCAAGTGAATTCAGTAAATTATTTTTACGGTATGTAGGTACTAGGTGTAAACTTGTGAAACGTAGCCTACGTTTCGCAAGTTCATGAAGAGTTAATGACACAAATTAAATATACAGGGTGTAAGTCTAATACAGGCGAAGCTCTTAACGGGTGTTAGTTTACGACATAATAAGTACATTCAAATAACTTTTACTTAAAATTAGAGCAACAAAATTTTCCATACAAAATAATTTCAGCGCGCAATGTAGATACGCGAATTAAACACTCGATGACAGCTAATTTCAAAAGCAGATGACATAACTGCCATATCAACAATAACAAATGTTCGTACCTACATTGCTGCTCCGATAATCTTAAAAAAATGTCTGTGGGGTCATAATTAAGAGTAACTTAAAAAAAACCTTGTAATCCATGATTACATTAATGAATCCCATGCCTGGTTTAATTGATCGCCCATATTAGACTACCATACACACTGTATGCTTTTGCAGAAATGTAGCTTCTAAAGCTAACGCTTGGATTACCATAAAATATATTGAAATATTTCTTTCATAGCTTCTTTTGCGAGCTACCATCTCATGAACCTGTCATGTAGTACAAAATGTGAAAGTCATTCTCATTTCATTGTTACAATTATCCAAATGCGCCTCTAGCCATTTCATTTCGTCTCTTTGGGAGGTTTTTAAGAAAGATGCGTTGATTTGTAATAAAACGCAATTTTTAGTAGGAAATATAATTAACATGAGTTAAGATCTCTAAAATCCGAGTAGGGTAAACTTGCCTTAATCGTACTCCTGCCTAAATCGTACCCCATCAATATCTTGTGAATTGAAACTGCTGAATCGGCGCAAGTTTTATAAAACTGAACAACTTGGTCGGTGTGTAACATCATTCGAGAAACAACCCCACAGTGGCACTCCATCGAAAATTATTCAATAAGTTATTAATTTCGCTGTTTTCGAGTAATAGTTAAGGTCGATTCTTAAGGATTTCAATTTTGATCGCAATTAGCTATGTAAATTATTATTGTGTATTTTGCTTAATTCTTTACTTATTTACGCTATTAATTACGAAAAATATTATCGTCAGTTTAACCACATTTTTTTAATACGGCAATTTTTTAATCTTAATCTTAGTTATTTATGCCTAAATCGTACTCATCACTTTGTTCTATTTCGTACCGGTACGTTTTAGGAATAATCGTTTATTTGACTGTATAAGATAAACATAACCAATGGACAATACAATACTTAGTCATGTAAAGTTATAGAAATAACTCTCTGTGTATATTAACACAGGAAATTTAAAAAAAATAATAAATTTGGTCAGGCTCATGTTGTAGGGAGGAAACAAAATAAGAGACAATAATTTGTGTACCTACGCAATGAAGTCTGGATCCACTGACATTGTGCTGGAGTCGAGAAATATTCTCGTAATGTTATTTTTGACAATGCCATGAAATTATGCAGTCCAACAAACAATTATGGATTAAATAAAAAACGTAAAATGTTAGTTTTAAATCTGAAACAAGCAAGCAAGAAAGTCAACAATATAATAAGATTAGTGGCTAAATAAATATTACTAATATCCTTGAATATCATTGGCTATAATAATAAGACTATAAATAATTATATAATCTTAATTTTGACACTTAGCTACGCCGGTACGAAATAGGGATACAGAGGTACGATTTTGGAATACATAGTCTTAAATCGTACTTTTTCCTCTTTTTTTTTTATTGTTTT
>JALPQI010016689.1:0-34094 GCA_025490895.1 Thaumatotibia leucotreta
TACTGAAATTAAAAACATAATATTATTTTAATATATTTTTAAGGGTTTAAACTATGAATTCGACAACTATACTGCATATTGCCTAGATGCCGTTATTAAACTAACTGTTACTTACTGTCTAAAGTTCAATATAATGTTAGTATCAGTAAAACAGTAATAATGTAGAAATGCAACACCGGCTCGAGACGTTTCGACACAAGAAAAGCAATTGAGTAATAATACCTGAGCGTTAATGGAGAACGCTCTTATAGACTTGCTCGCAGTTATGGAGGCCGACTCTGGCCCAAACTCTGATAGGAAGCGATGTAAGTATTAGCTGCATGATTTACAGTCATGGTAAGCAACCACAACCTACTAATGCGATTCATTTAGCGCTCTAGTTAATCTTCCGTAAACTAAGATTCAGTGACACATCAATCCCTTAGTAGAACTAACCCTACTATCATCATAATCATCATTTCAGCCAAAAGACGTCCACTGCTAGACATTGGACATAGGCCTCCTCCAATGATCGCTAATATGACCGGTTCTGCGCTGCTTGCTTCCAGCGGGTTCCCGCTGCCTTGACCAGGTCGTCGGACCATTTTGTGGGAGGTCTGCCCACAGCGTCTTCCGGTACGTGGTCGCCAATCCAGCAGTTTCCCATGCAGCCATCTGATCTTCTGGTGATGTGCCCAGCCCACTGCCACTTAAGTCTGGAAACTCTGAGAGCAATGTCGGTGACTTTGGTCCTCTTGCGGATCTCCTCGTTTTAGAACCCGACTAGTTTCAATGTCACAGAGACGGAAGCATTCTAAAGTTGAATTCTATGTCATGTCAGCCCTCTTTGTCATGTGAAATAAACTGTAAAGGTTTAATACCTTTACAATAGACTGGACCAAAAGAAACTACATCACCATGACCTCTTAAATGCGATTCAGTTTAGGTTCCGCTTGTAAATTTTTGACAGTTATTCCATGGAATTGACACACCGATTCAGTAATCGGGATTGATGTGTCACTGAATATTACTTTACGGAAGATTAATAATGTGCAGCAACATCATCATGGATTATGAGCGCTACTGCGATCACCAACCCGCTTGCCCAGCGTGGCGATTATAAGCATTTTAATGCGCCAATACGTATAGTTGATCGGAGAGGCCTATTATATTAATAGAGTTCTCACGTGTCTTCAATGTGCATGGGATTTCACCGCAAAGATAGGCTATATTAAGGTGCATTTAGACCAAACGAGCATTCGCTCTATCCCCCACTCGACAATCAACGAATTTCGACGAATCACGTTCTTGTGTAACGAACGAATTCGTAGCGTGGGGGATAGAATGAGCGAATGCTCGTATAGTCTAAATCCATCTTTTGCCATCTTCAAGCGCATGAGCGAAGAAATACCGAATAGGGAGTCGAAGTGGTCGCCATGGCCGAAACCGGTCGGACTCATCAGTCAGTCAGCGAGGCCTAAGTCCAGCCAGTGGACTGAGAGAGGGTTGTTGATGTGATGTGATGGTGTTAATAAGCTAACAATATTAAACAACCTAAGTAGCCTCGTCGGTAGTGACCCTGCCTACGAAGCTGGAGGTTTCGGGTTCGAATCCCGGCGAGGGCATTATTTGTGTATTTATTTATCACAAATATTTGTTCCTCGGTCATGGCTGTCTATGTATTAAAGTATCTATATATTATACATATAATTATATCGTCGTATATATCGTCGCCTGGTACCCACACCACAAGCCTTATTGAGCTTACCGTGGGACTAGGTAGATTTGTGTAAGATGTCCCAAGATTTATTTATTTTATTTATTAAAAGTGCTAAAATACCGCTGCATCTTCCAACTTGTCTGCCGCCAGAGCCGATAGTTGCGAACAATCCGAAGATCCCAACTTTAATTAATTACCACCGTTGGGAAACTTCGGCCCGTGTTTTTGTACCAAGAATATAATTAACTAGATATTCTCATGGATTGATGAGCGCGTCGCAAACACAAAACTGTGATAGTTACAAGTTTAGCTTTCTTGAATTTACAAGATAAGCACACATTTTTTTGTTCTTACAGGGTGAACGATATGAAGTGTTACCAATTTCAAAGAACTACGATTTTTTAGTTGCAACTATTTACTACTATAAGTAAGAAAAAACAAAAGAAAAATATTACATTTTGTGATTAAATTTACTTTTAGTCAATAACACTACCTTTTGCATTGATTAGTCTTCAAATGGTAAAAAATATTTGCACGCAGCAAGAAAAAAAAATTGAAAAAAAAAAAAATTCGCGTGCCTCAGCTTCAATGCGGTGTCCAAAACATATTTATTTCCGATAATAAGCCGCTATTACTTTGATATCAGACTTAATAAAATCTACTTGGTAACACTTCATATCGTTCACCCTGTATTGTTAGGGCCTGTCTCACCACCCCCGATATAAATGTTAGCTGTTCTTTTCTTGTATGTACAGTCAAGTGCAAAAATAAGTATCGCAAGAATCCGCTCATAAATATGTTACGACGTTCTTATTACACAGAATTAGAGTGCATTGGGACATATTTTTGAACATTTTTGTACACTTCTTATTTTGTCTTTGATTGTATATGCCTAGAGAAAATACAATACGAACCTCATGTCAAGAATTTACGATAATCTTTCTAAACCTTGTGACAATTGTCACGACTTTCGGAAAATAAAAAGTAGTTTATTAACCATGTATGGATTTCGTAGGTAATAAAATACATACATGTAATCCTCGTTTCACATTTTCATTACTCGACATTGTACTTAAATGAAATTGGAATCGTTTAAAAACGCGCGTTTGCAAAACAAAATGAAACTGGAGAGAGAGACGCACTGATAATCGTTTAGCAGTTATAACATTTAAATTTAAATTGACTTCCAGGCCAACGGGAAAAGGACGAAGTGAAAGTTTTAAATACAAATGAAAATTGCAACACTTAGAGACTTAAAATGTTGAATTTAACTGTTAACTTTAAATCCACAGCGTTTTTTAAAAACTGTTTACATTTTTTTTCATGGGATAAAAAAAGTCCCATGTTTTCCTTTGTTGTGTTCAAGTGACATGTTCGTGTTCTTATGGGAAAAACATGTCTCAAAATTTCCATACATTTTTCGGATTTCCTCCTATTTTACCGTCATACAAAGTGTATGGAAAATGGCAATAAAATAGGAAAAGACTTCATGGTATATTTTTTATCGGGATCGAAAGAGCTCGTGATTCTAAGTAAAAATAATCCAAAATTTACCCATAAATTCAAAATTATGAAAATGGGTAAATAAAAGGAATCGCTCCTGTGCTGCCTTCGTAAAAAGCAAAAGGGCACATCGCCGCAGTGGTAGAGCCAGCTCACACTTATGTCATGGTTATGATAATGTTTCCGAAACCTGTCGCCGAATCTGTTGAAGTCAGAGTGGTATGATAGTTGCAAACGAAATTCAATTAGAGCTCAAAATTAATTCGATTTGTAATCAGCTTACGTTAATTACTGTCATAATGAGGTCGATAACGTGCTCCTGGCTTTTAATTCTATTTCATTCCAGACATATATAACTATAAGTAGTTACTGAGTATTGCATGCCTTGTAAATATATGTGTATAGATGAATTGCATGATTTATAAACATATAGAATCTGTGCTAAAATATGTTGTTTTCAACTAATTGAACGGTCTCCTCATCTTCTAAAACTCTTGGGAAAATCGGAGAAATGGCATACCTATTACCTAATATTATTACCTATCTCAGAAGATTATTTATGATTACATAATTTCAATTATAGGCGAGTTATTGAGAGCCTAGAATTGCATTTTGTGGTAGTGTAGTACTAAAATATTTTACCATTTAAGCTACATAGGAAAAAATATATTTGCACCTTTTACCTTTAGTGTCAGTTTACCATGTCGATGTAATTTTTTTCATTAGGTACAATGTCAGTTTATTTAATAAATCACACTAGAATTCAAACGACAGAAACGTTTGAATTCTAGTATTAAAGTAGGCCTATCAACAAGAACTTTTAAAACTGCATACGATTACAAAACTATAAAATAAAATCTACCTCAAGTTCAAATACATGACTAACCGAAGAACAAGTTATGTATTTTTTCTGCCAAGAAAGGCTTGTATTTTTTTAAATTTTTTTAATACGTCAAACATAACACATATCCCTAATTATTTAAGATGTTTGTATACATATTTCCGTTCGAATCCCGAAGGGTTCAAATCCCGTGACAACCAGAGTTTTTCGCAGTTAATTTTTTCTATGGTAAGCACATCTGTTACTACGACATTGTGAGATTTTCCGTATTTGAATCAAAGACAACAGAGCAGCAGTGCTTTCAATACAAATGTACCTAAATATACCAATACTCCTACACAACTAATGAATAAAACACTCTCGAATGGCCAAATACCCGTAAATCAGTAGACCACGAATAAATCGCCCAAGTCCGATCACCGTCGGTTTCATTCCGATCTTATAAATGTTTCATGTCCCGGATGAATCTCTGAATTACGTCGTTGTACAAACTTGTGTTTTGCGTCATTTTTTGTTGCGAAGTTCGCGAGTGTGGCCGATGGCTAAATTTCATAATACTTTTTGCTGGCCCGGACGCAATTTCAGAAGCGCTGCGAGTTAATGCCGGTATTCGGAGAACGATATTGCAGCGCTTCACAGATGTGATAGTTTTTCGAAATGTGACATAATATTTTTCCCCTCACTAGCTCGTAAAGCGCTCGTTTATCCTTTAATACGAGCGGGTAAAAACGCTTTTTATACACTTGTGAATAAAGTAATTTGACATTTCTCTAATTCCTATAGCCCCCTACTGCCTAGTATAAGTGGATCTGTATGACCGTAGTAAACGTGCGCAATCGGAGCTCACATGTTAAATTGGTCGTTTCTCATGTGACTTTGTAAGCCATTGGCAATATTTAAGTTCCATATGGTAACTCTATTCTACGATACGTTTCGACATTGAGTTTTAAATAGTTTCTTTAAGTTAATTTACATTTGGATGAGATTTGTAATCATATTTCCTCGCGATAGTGAGGGGAAAAAAGTTGTATTACACTTGGCGGCAAAGTTTGTTCAACTCTCGTGCCTTGAGACCTTCGCAATGCTCAAGATTCCAGTTTTTGAACCACTCGCTACGCTCGTGGCTCAATTTTGGAATCTTTCGCTAGCTCAGGTCTCAATATTGGCACGACAGTTAAACAACAACTTTGCCCCCTTGTATAATAAATAACTATTAACGACAAATGGGACTTAATCCCGTAAAGTTACGTTACACATTATTCTGATATTTCGGGCATGACGCTGCATAACACTCGTGTTAGCATTAAGTCCCGTTTGTGAAAAAGGAGTGATAGTCGTGAAAGTTTAAATCAATATGACATAAGCTGAAACCAAACATTATTTTAAATGCCCTTTATTAGTGCAACTAGTGTTTACGTTAAAATAAGCCATTATACCTACAGATTTAAAAAGTAACATAGGAAGGCATAACTTTTAAACTTGTAATGAAAATTCAGATGTCCGAAAAAATACTAAGGTAACTTCGCCAGCCTGCCTGCCGAATATACGCAGTGAATGATGTGTTTTAAGTGTTTTTTTCCTAGCCTATATCGGTTGTCAACTAGCAAGTTGTAGGATATCCATGCCTTCCGAAGCTACCGTTAGTAGAATTATTTGAATGCACGTAGTACAAACATTAACTGAGTTAACTGACCATTTTTGGTAGGTACATAAGCACAATAAAACTTACAATCTAATTACGAAGACGATCTAATCTTCAATGTAATTACGAAGTATTTGGGTCCTACAGAGTTTGCGAAAATGGCCGTCTTTCCTGTGGACATTGCAAAAGTTAACTGTTCTGGAACATAGGTACAAATTAGGTTTTGACCGGATAATATTTAAGAACCAAAAGCCACCTATCGGCTTATGTATTCGCTCAACAAGAAAATTAGGATTTTTGAGCCCTTAACTTTCATATGTCCACAGGAAAGATTTGCAACCTTCTTCTCGTGTCGATGGTTTCAGACCGCGCGAGCCCAAAAGGTAGCCACATTTATCGCCCCGTCTGTCGCATCACGGAGCTCCTGCCGAGAGCAGGCATGTGGGCACGCCGGACAAGATATCATGTGCTCTATCGTTTGCAAACCTAACTCATACAAAAAATATATAATCCTAATCCTATTCTTTATTGTTTTTTCTAGGAACAATTTTTTAAATACAAGTAATTATCGGTTTTATCTCGTTCCTCGCACCGCCTCCGCCCGGTCCAGGCCCCGGTTATTGGGGGCCCGGTGCCAAGAAATCGGCCTAAACGCTATCTTGGGGCCCCACTCGCTACATCACCTTCGCCGGAATTATTCAGGCCGGATTACATTTCGAACGGCAGCCATTTTATATCGCCTGCATTTTCAGATTTACTGCATGTTGTTTGGTCTGATAAGTTGGGTTTTGGTGTTGTGAAGCGAATTATGTCATATTTAACGAGGCAAATATTTACGAGTGATCTTTATTTTGACAGGGTATTTCGCATTTTGGATCATGTGAAATTATATATTTCATAATGAGACAACGAAGCAAAAAAGAATTAAGTAATTAATTTTATACGAGAATTCAATTTTACTGGTAGATTAATAAATATGCATATTTTACTTTAATTACTTAATTTATTAATTATTTGTTTGGTCAAAGGGGTCATGCGTTTGGCGCAGCACTGGTCATTGTGGCAATCATTGGAAGCGGCCTATGATAATGCCGCGCAGAGGACGTCTTTCGGCTGAGATGATGATGATCAATAAAAGTAAACATTGCTCCTCCTGTTAAAACTCAAGAACATCGTTACTACGCAAGTTTGGTATACACGTTATTTGGTAGACCAACTTCACCGACCAATAAAAACTTTAAAAGGTAATGACTTCGCAAAACCTTAGCAATAATCGTTGGCTTCCCCGCCGGGCGATCACCATCAAATCATCGAATGCAGCTCATTACCTTTCAGATTGCATCTAACAAAGCAATACCTCTCAACAATCGCGTCATTACTATAAAGTGCTTTCAAAAGCGTCCATTAAAGCCAGGATGAAGATCTCCGGATCAAGTGCCCAGTCCATTCGCAACCCTATTTACCATCGCGCCATCTTTGTTTATCCTTGTCGGTTGAAAAGAGATGCTGCTGTTCTTCGGGAGACTATTTCGGCGTGCTTACTTTCATAAGCTCTTATTTATATTGTGCTAGCGTTTGGAATTAGAGCATTATTGAGTTGATTTAAGATTAAATTTCGATTTCGCTGCAGGAGAGCTAAAGGATGGAGTTACAATTTGGTGCCATGACCAGGATGGCGCGCGATCATGAATAATTCTAGAGAGATTACGAACGCAGCTATTCATTTGTTGCAAATGGTATTCAAGACGTTCAGTGCCCTAATGGCGGTTCGATTGCCTATCGGCAGGTCTTGTTTGTAGATTGAAGTAGTCAATTTTGTTCGCTGAGATGGTTTTCTTTTATCGATCGCAAAGGTGTTGCTTTCATAGTCAATTAAATTTTAAATGTCTGTTTATAATTTTCGCAATTTTAGCTAAATCAGGATTACTTAATATCATAATTGTATTTCATTTTAATAGGAGAGGCCTACGTCCAGCAGTGGACTAACATAGGCTGATGATGATGATGATGATAATTGTATTTATTTTCTCTGGTCTTATAAGACAGGCATCCTCTTAATTTTGTTCATTCGAGTTTTGAGATGGTTTATGTGTCTCTTTAATTTACCCTGAATTTACCACATTCAGATAGTAACTTACAGAAAATACGAGTACCTTACATTATTAAACGATCGATTCTGCTTTATGCACGAATTGTCTATGTGAGCTCATTTAACATTTAAAATGTTTAATAACGGACGAATAAAAATAACGATTGCTACAATTAATTGTCTGCAATAATTTCGTAGCACTGTAGCACGTGCTACGCAGGCTCTACGCTGCTACGCAGCGGGTGGAAATAACGTTCCGTTTTGCACCTTTATTTCTCTCTGCAAAATTAAATTAAAATAATTTCACTATTAGTTGGAGTAATGGTCTTTAGTGCACCTCTGTTATGACCTGGTGCGTTTTTTGCTTAAAAACGACGAATATATTATTACATTTATTACTTTTAATCTTTAATGGTGAACGGTGATTTTCATCGGCTTGCTAGGTTCTCAACAAGCAATTATAAACATAATTAATCAAACTCCCATAAGTTTAGCTCCATTATAGATTTTACGATAAAAGATTTTTTATTTTAAAAGTATGGTTACCGTTACTATTTATATTATTACTATTGATGGTAACCGAATACTATAGCTTATGTACCATAATTTATATATCTAATACATACCGATCCTGTAGCTTAGCTTATAGATGCTTACAGGTCTGTCGGTGATACATGGTTTTTGCTGAACCTCGCCAAAAATTAATAAATGCTGAGATGTTGTATCAAGTTACCAGCTTATTCGTGCATTAATTCGGTCTAGAAATTATTCCCTTATTTTATATCAGGTAAAAGTATCGTTTTCATCACTACGGTCTCAAGCTCATATTGTCCGAGATCCATCCGTATCCGGCGGTTGCGGCAGGCTTGCCAACAAGTTTTGTTATAAATCGCGAGTGGGACCGCACTGATAGCGGCCCGGACCTAATTCTGCTTTCCTCCACATGGCACTGACTTTATAGAAGCTTTTGATACTATTATTCAGCCATATGGACTATTAATTTAAGAATGTTATAATGTTGACTTATTTATTGATGTCAAACACCTTGAGATTATTGTATCATGATAAAAATATAAAAGGAATAAATAAGAAAGACGATGTGTGACCGAAGGGTGTAACTGTAATAATTGTTGGTGTATCTCAAGGACATGTTTTAGGTCATACACTGTTCCTGACTTAGACTTGTGGCCTTTGACTTTCTAACTAGTCAAACTAGTTAAGTTGTTTATTTTTTTTAATACTCTAAATAATGATATATGACAGTTTTACGGTACAGTCAGGGATAAAATAAAGTGTGTACAAAAATGCACAAAAATATGTATCAGTGCACTTTAATTATGTAGGATCCTCTTAAATATGACATTTTGTAAGAGGATCCTTTGGATACATATTTTTGCTCTTGACTATACATAAAAGAAATGAAAAACATTGTTGCTATTGACGAGTCTTAATCTTGCAGCGTTTTAGCGAAAAACCAGTGTGTATATTAACTAATACCTATACTACTAATAGGATTCAATTGAACTGCTAACCCCACAGGTCTTTCAACAAATCCAACGGCAGCGAATATTTTTCTCTTGGACGTATATTTCTAATTTGTTACGTAGGTTTCTGCTTATTAGAGAAATATTTCTGATATATGTCCCTATGTGTCCCGGTTTAAACATCCCAGTTGTAAGCGGAAAGCTGTGCATGTTGGCAGCTCGCCCCAATAAGACCCCGTCAGGCGCCTACATGAAATCAAATAGCTTAACCGTTTTAAACAACTTAAAATATTGCGATAGTAAGTTATCTCATTTTGGTTTGAAATTTATATATTTTGATGTATATCTGTAGCTACTGAAATACATAGACAGCCACAATCAAGGAACAAATATTTTTGATAAGTAAATACACAAATAATGTTCACGCTGGGATTCGAATCCGGGACCTTCAGCTTCGTAGGCAGGGTTACTACTAGGCTTGCCAGATGTACTGTTTTGGATTAAGTTATATGTTTTCAATTAAATTCAGCCAATAGTCTCCTACTACCCTCCAGATACCATATTTTTTATGTGTACTTTATTTTTTATACTCTAAACAGACATACACCTACTGTTTATCTCAAAATAAAATCTGGCAACTCTAGTTACTACCATATAAGTTACGGAGGCTGATAAAACATGAAAGAACGAAGAACTGCACGAGCACCAAAAACTTGATTGCATGAAAGATTAGTAACTTGAAATTATGTGTCTTCCACTTGAAATTTCCTTAACTCACTTCAAGCATGCAAATCCCAACACGTTGGCTAGAAAATTCAGACGTTCTAGACAAAACTAGGAATTTCAATAGCGGGCCAAGTTTGAGAAGTTCTCGGACACGTGCGGACTTGGCGCGAGTTTACCAGCGCTACTTCCTTTTCGCGAGTTAGCCCATCGATCTGCCGCAGTAGATGTAAGCGGAACAGTAAGTAACAAATAAATATGCTTTATTGCATCACAAAAAAAAAACAAAAACAGTTTGGATTTATATGTTCTGTCTATTAGAGACTTCATCGCTAGTTATTGTGCTATCTGCATTAATGTTAAATCAATTTTATGTTAGTTTTTTTCTAATGCATGTTAGCTGTAAGATGTATTATTATTTTAAAAATAAGTCCCGCTGAGTTTCTTGCCGGATTCTTTTTGGGTCAGGAGTGTAGGGTTAGAACCAGAAGTAATTTTTTTGGTACTTAGTTTAACGATTCAAAAGCGCTCGTTGCGAGGCCGCTTAAATAAAGAATACTTTGGCTTTGACTTTGAATAGATTTTGTGGAAAACCAAACCCACCTCCAGCGTTGGTAAACTTCGGTATTTTTTCTTTGCTATGTGACAATTAATAAATAATTTAGTATTTACAACCATATCAGAACAATTTAAACATAAAGGTAGCAACAGGCGGTCTTATCGCTATAACCCACTTATCTTAGCGAGGTAACTGCAATATTCAAAATGATACGCTGTTTAAATAAAATGGAATAGGTAATAAAAGTAAATTTAAAAGAAAAATCTTCAGAATGTGTCTATTTTAATTCTTAGTAGGGGAAGAAGTAAATTTTAAAATGAAAAATGTGAACCAAAAGTAAAATACAATTTAATACTTAGAAAATGGTTTTAAATATTGTTATAAGTTTTTAACATTAATGACATCCGGCAACAAAATGTTGAGAGGCGAATCACGTATAGTATTTGCCGCGAGAGGGTGATAAAATTACTTGCACGCATAAAAATACTCAAGTAATTATAACGGGTTGCAATAGTACATTGTGCATCAAGGGAGGTAAGTACGGCATCACCAACGAGAGTGTTAGAAGCCCGACGCCGTCAGGCGGAGGGCTTTTATGACTCGAGTTAGTATTCCGCTTACCGACCGTGATGCATACAATGTCTTTCATCACACTTGCCGACAAAAAATAAGTTTTAAGACATAATATTATTAAATGACTTACTGACATTTCTATTACTCCCTAGGGAATTTCACTTTTCTATTACTCCCGCTACGCACGCAAGCAATGGCGCGCTTAGACAGCAAGTGTGATGAAATAATAATTAACTTGCTGGGATTACAACGCGTAATAGAAAAGTAATATTGTTTATCCTTTAATGGGGAAGGTTGCAGTACTGATAATCCTCTTCGATCTGTGACAACTCACGTAAGTTCACTTTACATGCGGTGCACTACTTTACTACACTTGTACTCGTAATGTCACGGTGTGCGCTGATTATATAGATCAACTTTAGGGGTAGAACATATGAGACTAAACTAATTTTGACGATTTCACTGGTACGTTATCGGACTGCCCTTTTGGTATCAAATCAAAACTAACATTGTTAAAAAAACGCAAATACCCGCGAGATAACTGTAAAGGCGTTTGAATTTAAATATCTAGAATAAAGTAGTTTTGTTTAACAAATTTTTGAAGGTAAATAAAATTTCAAATTATTTTTAAAAAATGTCTAAAAATTACCACCCCGCTCCCGATCTCCGAAACTACTGGATTTAATATTTTGCAAAAAATATAGAGAATAATTCATAGTTTACAGTATTTTAAAATATCATAGAAAATCTCAATATTTCGTGAACGTGCTCTTTCCTTTCCACACGAATCTAACTCGCACTTGGCCGTTTTTTTAGTAAATTCTAAGTTCCAACTACAGATGCGCATGTTGTAGAGTTACAGGAAATTTCACAAGTAAAAGAAACTTCTTACTTCTGAAGCTTTTTCAAACTTTAACTTCCCGAAACTTGTGTTGCTAGACATCAGAATTGGCTTACCTCCGAACATTCAAACGTGATTTATTCCCCAATATTCTTTAAAAGACTACGATAGCCAATATTATTATATTTTTTAAAGAACTATAAAGAATGCCGAATAATAAATTCTGAAAATACTTATTTTTACAGAAAAATAGAAATAGAAAATAATTTATTCGTAACAACAGAGATTATGAATACACACACAGATTTTTATTTATTAAACATAATGAGATAATTAAATATCGACCTACTCCCGCTGATCAAAAGCTCAATTAAGGCATAATTTTACATCTTTATATTCTTAAGACTAATAATGGAATGTCCATTACTGGTAATACTGGTCGCTACCCGGTGTATGTGGAGGTTCAAAGGGGTCTGTGTTCAGCAGTAGACGGCTTGAAATGATGATGATGACTGTACATTCGGTATTATTGAAAAGGGGAATAACAGCGCCTTCCATTGTTTCCATTATTTGACATTGACCCTCGTCACGTCAAATGAGACGCACACGATTCGATGTGCGATCTAAATATAGGTCCCTTTAGTCCTGCAGCCGTACCATGAGATTTCAAGTAGGTATCGGTTACTCGATGGGTCATATTTGTGATGCGTTCGTTCCGGTGGACGTTGCGCAAGTTAACGGTTCTCGGACATACAGTCAAGGGCATTAATAAATATACACTTCTCCATACTGATCCCTTACAAATGTGTCTTTATATTAATGCACTCGACTGTACAATATCGATTTTGACCACTTAATTCTTAAGAAGCCACCTATCGATTTGTATTCGTCCAATAATTTTTTTTGGACGAATACAAACGGGTTCTAGAGCCCTTAACTTTCATATGTCCACAGGAAAGATTTGTAACCTAACCCATATTATTATTATTATTAAAAAATCTGTATGACCCCGATACATAAAGCAGGCATCACGCTCACTCCAATAAGTCAGTACGAGTGTGATAGAAAGCTTTACGTATCACGTAAAACCTAAAGCAACCGATACTTGCTAATTCATGGTACGGCCACTGAGCTGAGCCTGAATATTGAATGAGGAAGATGTATGAACGTGTTTACTTTCAAGACATGGTTCGGTAGGCCTATAATGGCCGGACTTTTATCATCTATCCTCGCATGAATGAATACATGAAATGAAATGAAATGAAATATATTTATTCAAAGAGCAACATTAATATTACAATGCATATGGGTCCTGAGCTAGGAATCCCTGTGTTACAGGACCCAAAGAAGTAACAATTTAATTTAGCAGTATTTCGTACCTACAAAGGAAACTTAGAAGGTATTACTTATAATATAAGTTATAACTAGTGGTACACTAAAGAATATACAGTTAATAATAGAAGATGACTGCTATAAGGTAATCGCCAGTATATGTACAAACGATACCCCTCCTGGAGTATGTGTGGCTGCTCCCGCGTTTCCGCTACTGCAGCTGTGGACGGGTCGCATTCCGTGATGGTGGGACTGTCTTTGCTCCGTCATTTGGAGACGGTGTTGTGAGACTGCTGAAGGAAGATTTGCCATGGGCATGGCGAGAGAGATTTGCCCTGAGCATGGCGAGAGAAAATGATTTTAGTAATGATGATGCGGTAAGGCAAGGCACAGTCCGATCTGAGATCTGAAAAGGCAGACAAGATGGAGAGAGAGGGTGGTCTATCGTTGCAGATCAGACGGCAATTAATAATGGTGATATAGTTATACAAATGTAGGAACGGAACGTATGAGTAGACTGACCGATGACGGAATGAACGAGTGAATTGTACGAGTGAACGAGTGTACTTGGATGGGTAAGAACGATGGATCGAGGAGAAGCCTGTAAGACGACCTAGTGAACGGACGTGGGAAATTTCAAATGTAACTTGACATAAGACTGTTTTTCTAGAATTTTATTTTATTTCGCACCGCTTAAGAAATATACCCCAAATTTAACCGCAAGAGTATTTTTACTTCAATCCCACACTACAGAAATTGGGGGCTCGTCCGGGATTGTAAAAAATCAAGCGGATTGAATTCGGCGACGACAGCGGACTTCTGGACCAAGCGCCATTACGACGAGGTGTCAAGTAAGATTTAGACGACGTTTTCTTCAAATTTCCCGACAACGACGATTATTAAAATACGACGACGATTATTAAAATACGACGACGATTACTAAAAGTACGACGACGACGACGACGGCCTGATGGGCAAAAACGACAGACGTGCCAGCCGATACGAAACCGATTTTGAAGACGCAATTAACGGAGGCAGCGCGATGCTTCACTTAATGCAAGACCTCATCCCGAAATTCACGGGACAGGATAAAGCGTATCCTGTCACGAGGTGGATCGAGGAAATCGAGGATAATGCCGAGGTATTTGCTTGGAGCCCAGTACAGCAACTGTTGATGGCGAGGCGGTCATTATCAGGTACGGCGGCGCTGTGGCTGCGGGCAGAGAAAACCTACAAGACGTGGGACGATCTTAAGGCGGCGATCGCAAAAGAATTCCCAGACACGGTAGATATTAAGACAATACACGAATTGATGAGCTCAAAAACGAAGAAAAGTGGAGAATCTAGCCTAGATTACATGTTGAGCATGAAAGAACTCGGAAAGCGAGGTAAGATGCCGGACTATGTCGCTATAAAATATATCGTGGACGGTATTCCCGATTCGCCGACGAACAAGATGATTCTCTACGGGGTAACGACGTATCAAGATCTAAAGGAAAAGTTGAAAATCTACGATATGATAAAAGAAAAGTCGAAAATTACAAATCCAAATCACGAAGCACGGAATAGCCGACCTAAACAAGCCGAAAATACACCTAAGAAGAGATGTTATAATTGCGGTGATAATAGTCATATTTCCAACGAGTGCCCAAATAAACAGAAAGGCCTCAAATGTTTTAGATGCAATCAATTCGGTCATATTTCATCGCAATGTGCAGTTTCATCGACGGCAGGATCCAGCCAAAATTCATTAAGATATTCGAATTCAAACCAAAATGGCGGCTCGAGTTCGACAATCAAACAAATGTGCGTTCAGAAGGAACGAATGAACGGAACGACGTCGACCGAATTATACGAATCACCAAATACGACAGCGGCCGAAGGCAAAACGAACACTAACGAGACGGCGCGCGCATCGAACGAAACGCAACTGAACGAACGGAATGGGAATGACAGACTGAATGACGGAGCGCATATGTCAACGATGAGTGTCAACAACAATGGCCGCGTACAACCGGTTAACGAAGAAAGCAAACCAATGAAGGACGTGACTTTATTTAAGAAAACAATTCCGGCGTTGATTGATTCGGGTTCAGATTTAAATTTAATTACGTGCGAGTGTTTGAAAATTCTAAATTCACCGGACTATATTCGGAATGACGTTGCAATGACGGGACTTGGTTCGACGCGAGTGCAATCCAGTGGAAATTTAATAACAAACATTATGATAGATGGACAGTGTTACGAAGATGTGAAGTTTTATATTGTATCTAAGGACGCTATGCCGTATTACATGCTTATAGGTCAGGAGTTTTTACGAAATGTAACTGTCGTTATGAGAGGCGATCGTGTGGTGTTTACGAAATGTGACATGAGCTGGCTTAGGGAGATTTTATTGTGTGGTGTGGATGTTTCTGATGTTGTAGGTTACGTGGACGACGAGGCGTTACGGCAGGAGGTGACGAAGCTGGTGGAAACATACCGACCAAACAAGACATGTGAGGCGCCAGTTCAATTGCGTATTACTTTGAAGGACGACGTACCGATCGCGCAGCGACCACGACGATTAGCAATTGCTGAGCAAAGGGAAGTCGACCGCCAAGTGAAAGAGTGGCTGACAGAAGGCATCATTCGGGTAAGTTTTTCAGAATACGCTAGTCCCTTGGTGCTTGTGAAGAAGAAAGACGGCAGTACTAGAATTTGCGTAGATTACAGGTCGATAAATAAGAAGATGGTCAAGGATGAATATCCCTTGCCCGTAATCGAAGATTATATTGACAAGCTGTCAAAGGGTAAAGTGTTTAGTACACTTGACTTGAAGAATGGTTACTTCCACTTACCAGTGCATGACGATTCAATTAAATATACTTCTTTTGTGACGCACAACTCTCAATACGAGTTCCTTAGGGCTCCATTCGGGATTTCCATATGCCCAAAGGTCTTTACAAGGTTTATGACGGTGATCTTTAGGGACCTGATTGAAAAGGAGTATGTCTTGATATTTATTGATGATGTGATAATTATTGCAGAGGACGGGGTACAGGCAGTACAGCGGTTGAAGGAAGTGCTAGCCCGTGCATCTCAGTATGGATTGATAGTCAACTGGAAGAAGTCTCAGCTGGTACAACGACGAGTGGAGTACCTTGGACACGTGGTGGAAAATGGTACTGTAAGACCATCACCTGATAAGACGGACGCTGTGGTAAGGTTCCCACAACCAATTAATATCAAACAGTTGCGAGGATTTGTCGGATTAACCTCATACTTTAGAAAGTTTATTCAGAACTTCGCTTTGATTGCGAGACCTCTGACTGATTTATTGAAAAAGGATACAGAGTTTGTATTTGAGGAACCTCACAAGGCTGCTTTCAATGAATTAAAGATGAAGTTGGCATGTTCACCTGTTTTGAGAATTTTCAACCTGGAACTTGAGACGGAGTTGCATACAGATGCTTCAATGTTGGCTCTAGCAGCTATTTTGCTGCAACGATGTCCAGATGACGGTCAGTTACACCCAGTGTACTACATGAGCCAGAAGACGAGTGATACTGAGAAAAAGTACTCAAGTTATCAATTGGAAGCTTTGGCAGTAATTGAAGGTGTGAAGAAATTTAGACAGTATTTGTATGGTATAAGGTTCAAAATTGTTACAGATTGCCAGGCATTTGAAATGACACTGAAAAAGAAGGACTTGTCTACACTTGTGGCGAGATGGGCTCTCATACTACAAGAGTATGACTATGAAGTGGAACACCGTACAGGTTCGTAGATGAGACATGTAGATGCGTTGAGCAGATCACCATATGCCTGTGTGGTAACACGAGAGCTTCACCAGAAAGTCAAAGATGCTCAAGAGCAAGATGGAGGATTGATAACTATTCGAGAAATTTTGAAAAGTAAGACTTATTTGGATTACCATCTCGAACATGATGTGTTATACAAGGGAACGAAGCTAGTTATACCAAGTGGTATGGAAGGAGATATAATAAAGAAAATTCATGAGAAAGGACATTTTGCCAAAAAGAAGATGACGGAGATGATTGATAAAGACTACCACATCAAGGATTTGTCTAAGAAAATTGACGAATTTATGGTCACTTGTGTGCCTTGCCTATTGGCTACGAAGAAGGGTGGAAAACAAGAAGGATTTCTCCACTGTATTGATAAGGGGAGTGTACCATTGGAGACGTTACATTGCGACCATGTTGGACCTCTCACAGAAACGAAGAAACAGTATAACTATATACTCACAGTGGTAGATGCGTATACGAAGTTTGTATGGGTGTACCCTACAAAAGGCACGACGGCCAAAGAAACTATAGCAAAGTTGAGTGCACATCAGCAGGTATTTGGAAATCCTACTAGAATAATCACAGATAGAGGCGCGGCGTTCACGAGCAACGACTTTAAAGAATACTGTGAATCAGAGGAGATTCATCATGTTCTAGTAACCACAGGAGTACCTCGAGGTAATGGACAGGTGGAACGCATCCATAGAATAATAATATCTGTGCTGACTAAACTATGTGTGTCAGAACCAGGACTGTGGTACCGACATGTACCTAGAGTGCAGACTGCCATCAACAGTACATACCAGAGAAGTATCAACACGACGCCTTATGAACTGCTGATAGGTACAAAGATGCGTACCAAAGAAGACTTGCAGGTCTATGAACTGTTGCAACAAGAAAGTTATGACAGTTATGCAATAGAAAGAGAGGAGTTAAGAAAGTCTGCACAACAACAGATATTGAAGATCCAAGAAGAGAATAGAGCTACTTACAATAGACGACGTAAGAAAAGTACAGTCTATCAAGTTGGAGAGAAAGTCGCTATACTGAGGACGCAGTATGGTACTTGCCTGAAGCTTAAGCCGAAATATTATGGACCATACAGAGTAGTGGCGATCAGAGGGAAGGATCGGTACGACGTCGAGAAGGTGGACAGCTCGACGGAAGGGCCAGCGCGTACGTCGACGTCAGCTGACAACATGAAGCCGTGGCCCAGGGGTCAGTGAACTTCACCCTAAGGTCAGCGAACTCCACGTTGTATAAGGTAAGGTGTTGCATTTCTTAAAATTTACCGACGCCTCTGGTAACGACGTTACATTTCGTGTAAAGCCACTATGTCCATAATGTTTTGATATTCTATTTTATGCTGTTATATTGTGTTGTAAGGTGTTAATTTTATTTTGTACTGAAGTTGTTTTGTATGACTCATTAAGTTGTTTGATATGATGTTGTTCCTATAGCATAGCTGGGGTACTACCTATGTAATGGTGATGACTGTACCTTAGTTATGTGCCTGAGAGCCCAGGCAAGTTGTAGGAGGGCCGACTGTAGGAACGGAACGTATGAGTAGACTGACCGATGACGGAATGAACGAGTGAATTGTACGAGTGAACGAGTGTACTTGGATGGGTAAGAACGATGGATCGAGGAGAAGCCTGTAAGACGACCTAGTGAACGGACGTGGGAAATTTCAAATGTAACTTGACATAAGACTGTTTTTCTAGAATTTTATTTTATTTCGCACCGCTTAAGAAATATACCCCAAATTTAACCGCAAGAGTATTTTTACTTCAATCCCACACTACACAAATGGTACTTACTTATTCTCTAGTTATAAAAGCACTAAATACAAACAAGTATTATTTAATATTTTCTTCGGTTACTGCGAGGATTACTCATGAAATAAAACTATGAAAACGGATAAACTCGCGTATATTAACTAATTTTAACTTCATTGCGACGTTTCGAATACTCAACACACGAAGTGTTCGAAACGTCGGAATGAAGTTAAAATTAGATAATATACGCGAGTTTATCCGTTTTCATAGTTTTATTTCATAAGTATTATTTAGTTAAATAATCCTCTGAAAAAAAAATGGCGTCAAAATAAGACGTCGAGAAATGCAAAAAGCTTGTTTCGCAATTTCAACAACACCCCCGCCCAAATCAGAGGAACAAGAATTAATTCAGCAACAGAACGGCAAGTATTAATTATCATAAAACATTGCACCCTTTCTCCAGAATTCTCTATCTCATAATTCCTTGAATAATTCATTGGGCAGCCGCGGAAGATTATTTTCGAATCGAAATTCATTTATAATTCAGCGTATTAGCGATACAGCATAAATTAAGATATGGCTAATGATAGACAACCCCTGCAGCGTATACGTACCGATAAGAATATCTTTTTATGTAACATTTCTAAATTGAAATTATATAAATGTTGTAGCCTAAGGTTTACACGGTGTTTCCTAAGTGTTTGGTGTGGTATTTACAAAATATGTCTCCTAGGCCATTTCTATCTAGAAGTGTATCCGTAAGTGCGTTATCTCGCTGAATGGCAATAATCTATGTTAATTTTTAAATATCTTATGTTTTTTTATATTATTTTACTTGAATAAACTAGTGTCGTATAAACGATATCAATATTAAATTATGTAACGTTTGATTTTAAAATATTTGGCCAACTCACGTAGGTAATCCAAACAGAATTATACCCATCCGGGGCACTACGTCCAAGGGCCAAAATGTCCAAGGAGTCAATATGTCCAAGTATAAAGTAATCCAAGGGTCTAAATGTTCATGGACTCAATTAACATAATGCCGTTTACGTTATGAAATATGGAACGTCAAATGTCTTACACTTGCACGTTATTTTATTAAGTACCTACATAATTATAGTAGTCATGTAGTACATGCGCCAGTTTCTCATCTATAATTTAAAGCTTGTACTCGTAAGCATACAAAAATCGTCACAATGAATATTTTACCCGTACCAAACGGTAGCATTGATCAATCGCGCCGTTTTGTTGTATCTGCACGCCGTGAGGACTAAAATGTTACCCGCGCCGCCGCCGCCGCCGCCGACACAAATTGGATGCACTCAACGAAATTGAAACTCTTTTAATACAGGTAAAACAAACAATATTGTTTGTTTTGCTGGCGAGAGGAAGTACTGGGAATACCCTGGTTTAATTAAGAGCGCGGAAAACTTTCCGGTGTACATAATTATATCGGAGTTTGAAGTGTTTTGAGGTTGGATCTTACTGGTCTGTGGTACTTGTTTTTTTATAAAAAAAAACACTGTTGCTAAACACGTAGCCAGTCCGACAATATGAAAGTAGGTTCCGGTTGGTTCATTGCAGGAGTAAAACTAGAAAATTTTTGGACTATTATTGCTGCCTAAATTTAATTGCATAAACACCACAAAATTTTTGCACACCTGTACTCAGGCTGAACACACTCAACAAATACCATGTAAGAATTTTATGGACTGTGCTCAATGCAAATAAATACTTTCCCCCTTATTCATAAACGTCTGCTAACTTAACAAGCCGCTAAGTATTGTTTGTCCCTTTTGCTCTTATGGACACATTGTTAAGACCGAAAGGGACAAACAATTATTAGCTGCCTACATTTAATTGCATAAACACCACAAAATTTTTGCACACCTGTACTCAGGCTGAACACACTCAACAAATACCATGTAAGAATTTTATGGACTGTGCTCAATGCAAATAAAGACCGAAAGGGACAAACTATTATTGCTGTCTAAATTTAATTGCATAAACACCACAAAATTTTTGCACACCTGTACTCAGGCTGAACACACTCAACAAATACCATGTATGAATTTTATGGACTGTGCTCGATGCAAATAAATACTTTCCCCCTTATTCATAAGCGTCTGCTAACTTAACAAGCCGCTAAGTATTGTTTGTCCCTTTTGCTCTTATGGACACATTGTTAAGACCGAAAGGGACAAACAATTATTAGCGGCTTGTTAAGTTAGCAGACGTTTATGAATAAGGAGGTTTGACTTTGACAGCACAACCACTCGAAAGACGCGCGACTGTAGTGTGTAAAGCCCATAAAGTTCTAGCGTGACCAACACTCACGACCGCACGATTTCAAAACCGATACGTTTCGGGATTCACACACGATCTGTGACGAAAGCGGTGTACGTGCAGTCTGTGTGTCTGTGATATGGACTGGAAATTGCGACTTGAGTTAGGAAAGGTTAAGTTATTCTAATCGTAATAGTTGTACTACCATTATCTGGCTGGAATTGAGGCTTATTTAATGAAGCGGCAGCTGCGGTGGTGCGGACATGTCTCCCGTATGTCCAATGACATGACAGCGCATCTTTTACTACGAACTGCAAAATGGAAAACGTAGACAAGGCGGTCAGTTTTGCGGTATAAAGATGTGCTGAAGCGTCACATGAAGAGGGCTAATATAAATCCATCTCGATGGGAGATAATGGCTGCAGGACGACCAGAGTGGAGACAGCTGTACACACACAAGTACGTGCTTTTGAAATAACTCGTCGTACAGAACTTGACGCTAAGCGCGACTAGCTGAAGGCCAGACCACCAGCGGCCATACAATATAATTACGCTGGAGGGGTACAGACTTGCAGCGAATGCGGCCGTGTATTCGCTGCAAAAATTGGCTATGTCAGTCACCTCAGAGCGCACCAGCGACGCTCTCAGCACTGAAAAACAGTCACTGTGGCCGAATAAGCGGCTAGGAGAGATGATGATGCGCATTATCAACCAATTGGACCCTAAGCCAGTCAGATTGCAAACAAATGTACATAGCTAACACCTTAAACAAAACAAAAGTCACGTTCGCGTCAATTGTGTTACAAAAGTTAGTCATACAAACTATATGGTATACTTTGTCCGGCAACCTTTGGCAGTAGAAAAAGACGGAAAATTTATAAAATGTAGTTACGTATTGTTGATCGCTCATAGACAATTTGTATTTGTCGCCTATTTCCAGCGCCAAAAGTTGTTAGACAACAATTTTACTTCGTAACACAAAAACTATGACGTAACATTTTATTTTCATTAAATAAAACTATGAAAAACTGCACCGATGACCTGGTGAAGGTCGTAGGAGTCCGCTGGATGCAGGTGGCGCAGGACCGGTCATTGGGGCAATCTTTGGGGGAGGCCTATGTTCAGCAGTGGATGTCTTTCGGCTGATATGACGATGATGATGATGAAAAACTGATAAACTCGCGTATATTCATTAAATTTAACTTCATCTCGACGATTCGAACACTTTACAGGGATTGTGGTCTGCGGGCGAGTAATCCTCGCGGTAACCGAGGAAAATAATAATAAATAAATATCTTGGGACATCTTACACAAATATTATGCCTTTAACTTAAACATTTCTTGCAATCGATCGTAAACATGTTCATATCATTTAATATTAGAAGCACAACATAAAAGCATACAGCTCAATAAGCACACTTAGTATTCAACCAAGCCTTCACAAAGATAATTATTTCAAGCCTTGCGTTTTAAAACATTTATACTGTTGCCGTCTTGATAAATGGATTTATAAAATGGAATCGCATTCCGCCTCGCTTCCACATAGAAGGACGTAAGTGCCTTGTAAATAGTATGTTGTTAGGGCTTTCTGTCCGAACAGCGAGTCCCATTAAGTAGGTACCGAGTAAGAAGAGCTGGGCACAGATGGCGCTGCTGTTACTACTATACAGGGTGGATCGGAACGATGATCCTTCCGCTACTGACCGAGTCTACCAACGATTACGATATTTTATACTTTCAGTAAGGGATCAACATCGAAAACGTGCATAGAAACGTGACTATCCCATACTGAGCCTTACATTGAAATTGAGCTTGCCAGACATTGAAATAAGGTGACGTTGGCAATATTTAAGCCTTACAGATGTGACTTATTGATATGGTTTGTTAATTTTTTTATAATAATGTTCACAGCTTCTAATATATATGTAATACAGTAAAACTGTGCCTCTAAAAATTGATACAACAGGATACAGCCCCAAACTTCTAATACGCCTAGCCAAAAACCTCCACGAGCCAATAAAACAAAAAACTTTCCGCGTACAAGACGCGTCGAAAGTTGGCACATAAAAAAACTCGGCTGGCATGTACGAGTAGAACTATTTAAATAGAGTCCCGAAGACATCGAGAGCCAAATGAGGCATGGTTGAGAGTTGCAAAGTTTCGTCGGCTCGGTGTATCGGAATGTTAGGAGGACTTTGGGTTGTTTTTATACTCGTAAAGTCAAGCAAAAATGCGCTCTTCACTAGTGCTTAAATTAAACATTGACTATATAGTCGGGGGAAGAAAAGTTTTTGGTCACATTAAATCCTACAGTTTCGGAAGCTTTTTCTAATGAATATTTAGGGTATACAGATTCACACCATGCAATAATCCCCAGTGCCGCGCGAGAGCTTCTCATCCAGTCGAGGACTTGAAGGTCAATAATTGGAACAGCACGTTCAATAATTTCTACCCTCGAGATTATGCATTCATTCTATTGTTTCAGATGATTTATAATTAAGGAAAAAAAAATCCCCAGTTTTTTCGTAAAGCTTATACAAAAAAAACTATACCTTATTTTTTTTTTCCTTATTTGATAAAAAATATAACTTACAAAATCTTGCGCAATTCGAAAATTTGGTCATTGGACCAAAATAAAGATATAAACGTCTTAGTAACTTTTCTCCGCGGTGACACAGTTGCATCTATTTTTTTTTCACTGTTATTATTTTATTTTGCTTATAAGACGTTTCAATGAAAACGTACAGCCACGATGATCTATTTCTTAGATAATATGTTTATTAACACGCAAAATAAAAATAAAATATTTGAAATATATTAAGTGCTTTACGAGCAATCGACATTAACAGCTATTATCTTAAAACGAATATTTTTTAAATCCCGCCTTCCCGCGCATGTGCCTACGATACGTGTGCAGCGATGCCGTACGCTGTGCGTGAAAGAGAGAGGTATAGTTATATATACAGGGTGTGGCCAATAATAGGAGCTTTAAATTTAAGCGATGAATCTTTGGACTATACGCAATTACCTAGACCTTATCATAATGCTTCAAAGTTAACCAACTCTGAGATATAGCACTTCAAAGTTGCAATACATAATCAATGTATTTAACCATCGTTAAATTGTCGTTAACGATCGTTAGATGTCTTGGTACAAGGTGGTTTCTTGGTACCGAGGCCAAGTTTCATAATCTACTCAATCGAAACTAGTTCTTAAGCCCAGGTATAAAGAATAACTAATCGCGTGAGAACGTTTATTTTGACAAGTTTGTTTTAAAATTCTCCAAAAAGATGCCCTAGCAACAAAGAGGTTTTTACTTTATCATCGGAAGTTTACAATGACACCTCGAAAAAGACAGCGAACCTAGCACATCTTGGGTTTGATTGCCGCTCGCGAAATTGTCGCGGCTACTCGTCTCGTTTTGATTGTATTGATTAAAAAAGCCGCGAGAAGGCCGTGAGTGACTATCAAACACAAGATGTGCTAGACCCACCAACGACTGTTTTGTACTGTAGAGGGGTGCCTGTCGTGTCGCATAACGTCGATTGTCCTAAAATTTTTTGGCCGAGAATGTTTGGCATAATGTTACATGGCATACTACTTGTTTAGCCTACTTAATTTTGCGCATACACGTTTAAAATACCTACACCATATTTAGTCTAATATTCATTACTCGAACGTCAAATGACCTAAAGCATAATAATCCTAATGTTCATTGTAATAAATATTGTTTTCCCTACTACTCGAACTGTCAATTTTCACTGCGCCTACTTTTATCATGTCCGAAATTTCATTCAAAAAGGCATTTTAATAACAACATGCAAAACATTTGAACAACAGGGTGAATGGTTAAAAAAATATTCAAGTAATAAATTAGGGTAAAACCGACGTGGATTGGTTAGATTTCGAAGCTAGGGCGGAGTGAATGGCGTAGTCTTTAAATACTTAAGTATTTTTAATCAATTGTTTACACATCCTCATACTTACAAAACCAAAAAAAAGGTGGGACGGGGGGCGAAGCCCGCACCAGAGGGGCTCGGGGGGCGAAGCCCCCCGCATTAAAAAATAAATAATCTGAACCGTTAGGTACCTTTTATCCCTTAGAGCGGAAATAGAAGCCCCACGCAGCGGGGCTTCGTCGACCGGTTCCCAGGTCGAAATTGCTCACTTAAATTCTTTGGACAACAGGGCTAATTATTCAGTAATAATTAAGTATAAGGAATCAAATTTTTTTTTTAAATTAGTTAAAGGTAGGTAATCACTTTTAGTACATTAAATAGTAGGAACATCACCATTATGAACAATAATTTTTCGATACATATACATTAGACACAAAGATCATTAGGACAAACATTATTTAGGAACAACCAAGTTAGGATTAACAATTTCGTCATAACAAAAACATGCGCAACAATGTTTATGCCATACATTTTTCGGCGTAAAGTTGTTATGCGACAAATTTTTCGAAATAAAAACATTATGCCACCCGATATAGACCCACTGTAGAGGTTTTGATTTTTATTTGAATTCCAACAAATATGTTATACCTACTAGATTGTGCACCAAAAAACATAATTTAGCAAAAACGAGACTTATTTCAACACTAGGTCCTAGAGTAGATATTTCTTTATAAGCTAAGAACGGTCCTGGCGAGAAGTTTACTGCTGCTAGGGTGTCCTTGTCTAACGTCTTGTCGGATACCTAAAACAATCTTTTAGACTAGAAGAAATGGTAGAAAACGTTTTAATCATTACAATCGAAAAGAGGTGGGTATCTGCCAGTTGCTGTCTAACACAAGATTTGCTAAGCCGCACATGGCATACTTATAGCAGTCCCTTTGCTTTACCTAAGACAGGACAGTTATAAGGTAACCATAAAAACATCAGTTTCCGGTAAAACCGTGATCGGTCATTGGTTAATCAAGCTTTGTTATGAAGTAGCCATAGCGACGTCAGCATCCGTGTAACTCGCGGGATCGGTCATTGGCCACCCGAGTTTTGTTATAATGTAACCATAGCAACGTCCGCATCGTTGTTGAACATAGTTCGGCAAAAGTCGTTGATAACGAATCAAGCTTTGTTGTAATGTAACCACAGCAACATCAGCATCCGTGGAATTCGCGGACTCGGCCATTGGCTAACTGAGTTTTGTCATTATTTAACCATAGTAACGTCTACGTCATTGGTGAACAGATTTCGGCAAAAGTCGTTAATAACGAATCGATCCCGATCAGTACTGTGTACCGATTAATTTACGAACTGTAACAAGTGACTCAACAATCCCGGTTCGCGACTGTACCTTCTGTTTGACAATGACAACATCACTCGGCCTGTCCTTTCCTTTTTTCGTCTCTTTTTAATCAATATAGTCCAATAGGGACGGGTAGCCACGAGAAAGCCGAGTGTTTCAGTCACACACAAGATATGCTAAGCCCCCGGATACTTACACAATCGTTTTATAAGCCATTTGCCCCGTGTTTTGTTTGGCCATGGTAATTTCAATAGAAAGGGACACAATTCTGACAGGAGTCATGTCACGAAGACCGTTTTTGTTTTACTCTTTAGTGTACAATTTAGTAGTGGTATCTTTGCATTCGAAGCCATAGACCATGCAGTTGTAAATGCGAACTTTTTTATGTGAAGTCACTTTCTCTACTATTACAACATAATGACAATTTACGTCAAGTTGTTATATCAAAACATTACCAAAAACAATAAAATAAATTATAAAATTGCGAATTGCGATTCACACGAAGCACACAATTAATAAGAAAAGTAAGCCAATCATTGTGTAAACGACTTGTCAACTAATATTATCCGAGTTGATAATAGAACCAAGCACTATTGTTGTCATCTCAAAGCAACGTATACCAAATGCAGTTCTGACTGTGACCTGTGGGTTTTCACTTCCAACCAGATTAACAGTGATATTCTTACTTAGTTTCGACAAGATCCTGTACGTGTTATGTCGTGTCAGAGTGGAGTCAAATAAAGAAGCAGATCGTATCGTCGACATCATCGTAGTCGTGCCTATGTCTACAAATTCAATTAATTTAAGTGCAAGTTGAGTGGTTAAGAGTTCACCCGGTGAGATATGTGATTAGTACACTATTTTTGTTGTAACCGTTTACTTAATAAATTGTTTTGAAGTCACTTTATGGCGTTTTACTAATTTAGTTATTTCGTCAGTTCACACCTGATAATTGAGATTGTGATCTGTTACGTAATGTTGAAAAAGTGACAAAGTAATCAATAAGTAGATAGGTATGTTTAATAAGCAATACTGATTCATTTAGATTCAATAATATTCGATTTATAATTAATATTATATTAATATTATATTGATTTTTTATTAATATTATATTTAGATTTCGGCCTATTTCAATTCTCCCTTTCATGTCAAAAATTCTAGAAGCTGTAGTCCACAAGCAACTCTCTGCCCACATCTATTCTAATCAACTACTCTCGCCCTTTCAATCTGGTTTTCGTCCTGGGCACAGCACTTCGACTGCCCTGTTGAACGTGGTTGAGGATGTCAGACTAGGAATGGAGAACTCTCTGCTAACTGTATTGGTCTTGATCGATTTCTCTAATGCGTTCAATGCTGTTAACCATGAAATCTTACTTGCTACATTGAGGCAGTTAAATATTTCATCATCAGTCGCTGATTGGTTCACAACCTATCTTCGGGATCGCCGGCAGGCGGTTCGCACTGGTCAGTCTTATTCGGATTGGCTAGAGGTATCTTCTGGCGTTCCGCAGGGTGGTATACTTTCGCCTCTTCTTTTCTCCATATTTATCAATCTTATTACTTCTCATATTAACTGCTCTTACCATCTATACGCCGATGACTTGCAGCTTTATACGCAGGCAAATACTTATGACATAAACAATGCGGTTGATAAAATTAACGACGATCTTAATCGTATTTGTATTTGGTCCCGTGATTTCGGAATCGCAGTTAACCCTGCCAAGTGTCAGGCTATAGTCCTGGGAAGTACCCGCCTGCTTTCTTCAGCTGATTTGTGTCATATGGAACCAATTCTATATGACGGCACCGCAATTCCCTTGTCAGCGCATGTTAAGAATCTAGGTTTAGTTATCGATAGCTGCTTATCATGGGAGCCTCAGGTATCGGACGTCAGTCGTAGGGTGATAAACACCTTGCGGGTGCTTTATAGGCATAACAATTTCCTACCGGTAACCACTAAAACTCTTTTAGTCCAGACTCTTATTTTACCGATTATTGATTACGCTGATGTTTGTTGCACCAACTTAACCCAAGCCTCGTTATCTAAATTAGATCGCCTATTAAATAACTGCATCAGATTCATTTTTAACCTTCGCAAATATGACCATGTTTCTGCTTTTCGCCGCAAACTTAAATGGCTCCCAATTCGTGAACGCAGGTCATTGCGAATTTTATGTACCCTGTATTCTATTTTATTTGATCCTCTTTCACCCAAGTATCTTAGGTCCAAATTTGTTTTTGTATTTGTAACTGCTCGTCCGGGGCGTGAGTTGCGTACCTCACGGACCCTGAAGCTTGGCGTCCTCCCTCACCGAACTGGATTCATCTCCAACTCATTCACCTGCCAGGCAATTCGGCTGTGGAATGCTCTCCCTCTGTCCATCAGACAAGCTCAAAGCAAAATTTCATTTAAAAATATGTTGCGTAAGCATTTGTTCGAAAATATTCGCGACTAAGTGTTGTGTCTTGTCTCGCACCAGGTACAGATATATATATATATATATATTATATTATATGTATATATATATATATATATATATTATATGTATATATATATATATATATATATATATATATATGTATATGTATGTATGTAAATATGTCTATGTTATATAATATGTATTTAAATTTTGTATTTGTGTAAGTACAAGTATTTTATTTATATAAAATAATAATTGACTTGATTAAAGAATCAATATCACTAAAGTTTAAATCCTGCACCAAACCAAAGCTTTCTGTTTAGCCCAATGGTTGACTGGTAGAGAATGCCTTAAGGCGTTAAGTTCGCCATTTGTACTCTTTTATATTGTGCAATAAAGTTTAAATAAATAAATAAATAATACGCGAAACCGATAGTACCTAAATGTCAATGTCAAATGTTCGACTGGACACATAATGTCTGCAGTACCTACATTGCTGGGTCGATTAACTTTGTTAGAAAAATATACAAAATTTATTTTTGTTTTAAATTAATTAAAACCATTTGGAGTTAATTACTGATTAGTTAAAGGGTCTATGTTTTCATTTATTGCTCTTATTACAGGCCACACCCTGTATACATTTTTGAATAATTGTAACACCTCATTTTGCGTCGGGAATTAAATACAGGCCCCTAATAGGTTACAAGTTGTATAGGTGCCTACATTTTTAATCGTCAGTTCAAAAACTGCTTAATACCTATTTATTTTACTACTAATTTTTATTTAAGACGTTTCTACTTCCTTCCTACGAAATTCCTTCTGTAATTTGACGCACCGTCCTGTCTACATAGTACCGCGCCTACGTTTATCCGCTGCCCTGCGGCCGGCCGCGCATTTATGACGTCAGCGCCGCGCCGCTCCGATTTATTTTAACAATAACCATTTCGAAAATTGTAGGAAATGCTTAGAGTATACATAGGGGATTTTTTTGGTATTGTGCCAAAACTAATTATTGACAAGAGGTACATTAAAAAAATAAAATGTAGAATTAATGCGCCTGCACGTAAATCAGTTAAAACCGTAAAAAAATAGTTAGCATTGAGTCACTGACGTAATTTTTTCTTTGGACGAGTATAATAATTGTCGGGTCATTATAGTAAAAAATCACCATTTGTTTAATTTCTGTTTGATTGTTATGAATTTTAAAAATAATTTTATTTTTTCTGACTATATCTACGATTATTCAGTGGTGACTTTTTAAAATATTGTCTTAAATATTCAGTTAGGCCCCTCGGATAATAAATCCCTACTGTAGGATTTATTGTTTCTTTTTATTGAACAATTAAATCTTAATATTAATTTTATGAAAAAACCTCCACACATTTATCAGGGATAATTAGATTCATATATTCACAAAAGGATGTTTTATCATATTCCTGAAATAAATATACTGTAGGATTTAATGTAATTTTCTCGAACAAGTTAAAGTTTAGCTCCCGGACTAATACTACCGACATCCATAGAATATTTTTTTGATCAATCTAACAACATTTTTAAGTTTTTTTTGTTTGTAATGAATTGTGGAAAAAAACATTATTATTATTTAACTTTTAAAGTAATTAGAACTCACAATCGTAAGACAAAAAACTGACAACATGTTTGGATGCATTACGTATCGAATAAAACCTAACGTATCCTTTATTTATGTGCGTATGGCTATAGGCCTACTACCGCGAACATCGAAATTCGGAAATTTCGAGGATATTTCTCTGTTACTGAAAACGAAGGCGTCATTAGAGTGAGAGAGACAAATCCTCGTTTCCGAATTTCGTTTTCGTGGTAGGGCCGCAGGTCCTCGGTCCATCTATTCGGGCCTTACCACGCTGCGTCGACCGGTCTTATGGCGTCAAAGTCGGCTAATAGTGGAGATAGGGAGCGGGCAAAATTGAATACGTCCCGGACCAATCTCTACGATAGATGGAGGGGTGGTGCAGGGCAGGAGCGGCGGCGGGTTAGCCCTGTCTGCTTCCTGCAATACGCGAGTACGAGCAGGATGGATATAAAGTAAATCCGGGTTAATAACGCGGCGGCAGCTCATAGTAAGCACACTGATGGGGTCTTGAGATAACATGAATTGCTAAAAGAAATAGATAACTTAAGTAAGTCATAAGTTGTATATAGTAGTGATCTATCCAAATAGACAATACGTGTTTAAAATGCGAACACAAACAAAATAAATGCCTGAATATAAGGATAGGTTACAACTAATACAACTACGTACAACAAGAGCTTCTCTTAACCTATACCGTTGATTATATTTTTAATGCAAAAAACACTGTATCCTTGATGGCAAAAAGAACGTGAGTAAACAACTGTGATATGTGCGAGTTTCGTGATAATTCAAAATGCTAAAAATAATTTGTTTTTCATTTGTTTTGCAGTAATATTTCTTTGGTATATTGTTTAACATGTTAATGTAGATTCCATTTCATTTACATAATTTACCAACTCGTTTTTAAATTACACAAAAAACATCGACAGCTGCTATTGTGATCACTTTCACTGATTGTGACCCACATGTGAGTCAAGGCAAAAGGCTAACAAGAGCTTTCACAAAGACTACCGTTTGAGACGATATCTCAAAATGTACCTATTACGAAATTATTTTTTACATCAAAAACTGATTCCATTAATCAAGACAACGGATGGAGTTGCAGCGGAGGCAAAATAAGGGAACATTTAAAATTTCGGGCATTTCTCTCTCTCACGCCAATCATGACTTCATTAGAGTGACAGAATAAAAGTTCAAAATTTACAATTTTTAAAGTTCAAGGTAGACCTACAAAATGCATGCATATTGTAAAAACGCTTATAACTTGGAGCATACGGAAATTGTAAACTGTAATAGCTCGCTAGGAATCGGGGCAAGCCTGTAAAAAGTTTAGCGGATTATACATTCGTGTAGGAAATATTGGGTCACAATGTTGCCTTGCTGTTGAGATTCCACACTGTTGTGATTTCATTGGCTAATGAGCGTCCAGCTCGCGGAAAGCGGACAGCCTAGCCTATGAATGAAATAAATAAATAAATATCTTGGGACATCTTACACAAATCGACCTAGTCCCACGGTAAACTCAATTAAGGCTTGTGATGTGGACCTGGTACCCACGATATATATACATTATAGATAGATACGGTCGGCTCTAATAATATGTATACCAAATTCACCTTATGCCTTTGAGATACGTTCCGAAATGTATACATAGACAGCCATGACCAAGGAACATATATTTGTGACAAATAAATACATAAATAATGCCCTCGCCGAGATTAGAGCCCGGAACGGATCTACTATTTGAATGTGTCAGACAATATTCAAGCATCCCAAGATATTTATTTTCTTTATTTTTTTTATCTATAGGCTATTTTATCCATTATTTTCAAGAGCCAATGGCTGAATGCGACGAAGACTGAAGCCATGGCGATTGACTCTTGAAAAACCTCCTCATTTACGAAGGGAAACATGTCGAGCATGTTTCGACTTAAAAATCCGCGTGTAATATAATTTTAATATAAATTTCTTATTTATACAGAAAATACTTGCTTCATATTCGTAATTAAACTGTATCGAAAAATATGCTCGAGGCTTTAAAAACCATCCAGGCTTACTCCTCATTAATAAGAATTACTTGTATCCATAATATTTCATGTTTTTATAAAATATGAAATAAAATGTTCATTTAATATTTAAAAACGTACCATTTATATGAAGTAAGTAAATATAGACTAAAAGCCTCCCGCTAGATAAAGTTTTAACTTTTTTCTGAATTAACGTCATATTGATAATCGTTAACATTTTTAACTAGATATGTAAAAGGCGCGCTATCTCGTTCAGATATCGGCCCTCTCACTCTGAGGGCCATTCTGTGGAGGGTCGTCGAGGTAAGACGAAAATGTGAGGTGGCTAGTGAAAGGGGACCCGCGTCATATTACGAGTATATCTGGCTTTATAAAGGTGGATTTAGACCAAACGAACGAAATTCGTTCGTTACACAAAACGTGATTCGTCGAAATTCGTTGATTTCGTAGAGTGAGTGAGTCTATACCATTAAAAATATTGAATGTAAAATGAGCATCTTTTTAAGCATTATACCTTGTAATTACAGCTGTCGTTAAAATAAATAGTTAAAATATTACGGTTTGTATGACATCAGAAGCATATTAATGGCGAACTTTAGTACAGTAATATTATTATAGTGCCCTTAACGACCCTTTACAAACTGTGGAATTGTGAACCATTTCATTTATATTGTATATGTTATTATTACATAGGGTAAATTGCTAGTAACTGGCCACCCTCCAGTAACTGGCCACTTCATATAAAAATTTGTACGTACCTACTTATAATTAGAATTCATTTTGAAAGAGGGAGAGTGATTGACATTGACATGACACATCGTTTTAAAATGAACTCTAACTACAAGCACATAGGTGTTCAGCTACTGGAGAGTGGCCAGTTACTAGCAATTAACCCTATTGTCGCAATGTGCTCATCTTATTTGAATTGTAGGTTTTATGATGTATATCGGTTTCGTTGAAGTGGCATATGAACAACAAAGACTTTCATAACATCTATATATATAAACGGCAATGTCCTGACTGACTGACTGACTGACTGACTGACTGACTGACTGACTTAAATCAACGCACAGCCCAAACCGCTGGTCCTAGAGAGTTCAAACTTGGCATGTACATTCTTTATAATGTCTAGAGGCGCACTAAGAACGGTTTTTTGAAAATTCATCCCTTAAAGGGGTTAAATGGAGGGTTAAAGTTTGTATGGGGAAATAAAATTGGTTGGGCTATTTTATTCGAAACTTCACATGAATGTTTTTAACAATAAATAAATAAACACGTATTTCAGGTTTTTTGAAAATTCATTCCCTATGGAGGTTAAATGGAGGGTTAAAGTTTGTATGGGGAAATAAGATTAGTTGGGCTATTTTATTCGAAACTTCACATGAATGTTTTTGACAATAAATAAGTAAACACGTATTTCAGGTTTTTTGAAAATTCATTCCCTATGGGGGTTAAATGGAGGGTTAAAGTTTGTATGGGGAAATAAGATTAAATAGTTGGGCTATTTTATTCGAAACTTCACAGGAATGTTTTTAATAATAAATAAATAAACACGTATTTCAGGTTTTTTGAAAATTCATTCCCTATGGAGGTTAAATGGAGGGTTAAAGTTTGTATGAGGAAATAAGATTAGTTGGGCTA
>JALPQI010016690.1:0-24632 GCA_025490895.1 Thaumatotibia leucotreta
AAAATGTACTGAATTGGGTTTATTTGAAGATAAACGTAGGTAATCAGTATTTATTTTTATGGCACTAGAATTGGGAGCGTCATCTTATTTGCCACATATAATGCAATACAGATAATAAAAATTGCTTATTAGATATTGATTTTAAATTGTTTATCTCTTTCTTACATAAACCATTGTCAAAGTGATATATAGGACAAAACATATTTGAACTAGGAATCAAATAATGTTGATGGCCTACCACGAATTTTGAAGATTGTGGGTAAATTTCGAACATTTGTCTCTGTCACTCTATCATCGGCTTGACAGAGACAGATGCTCGGTCTTCTTGATCTTTATGAAATTATGATTTCATCATAATATCACCCGAGAACCGTCCACTGCTGAACCTATGTCTAATACTTTGAGCCTTTTTATGAGGCTCATTGTAAGCGACAACCGACGTTTCAATACCGTTTGTTATCATTGACAACACACACTGATAATAGTACATTGTGCATCAAGGGAGGTAATTAGAGAATTACTAATAAGAGTGTTAGAAGCCCGACGCCATAGGCGGAGGGCTTTTAATGATTCGAGTTGGTATTCCACTTACCGACCGTGATGTCTACAATGTATTTCATCACACTTCCGGACAAAAAAATAAGTTTTAAGACAAACTATTATTCTATGACGTACTGACATTTCTATTACTCCCTATGGAATTTCACTTTTCTATTACTCCCGCTACGCATGCAAGCAATGGCGCGCTTAGACAGCAAGTGTGGTGAAAAAGACTTTCAAGCACTGTGAAACATTGGACGAAAATATGTAAATATGTGTCTTAGCTTGCCGAAAGATGCGCAACCGAGTCGGTTTCAACGATTGTCCTCTTTCTCGAAGTTGGATCTACCTAACTGGATAGTCCTAGGTATAAGGGGATGTATTTTAAAAGAAATAAATAATAAACATAACATTTTATCGACATTTCCAGCTCTAGGGTCGTTCAGCTGTGTTTCCCATTTGAACTACGTCTGTGCCGCTCGTTATGACCTACTGTGGGCTTGCTACATACTTGCTATGTTACGTTTTTGTCATTATGGACCATTACTTACGATGTATGGTGTATACAGGGTGTTACACCATCCACTGAAAACCTTGAACGGGGTGATTTGGTAGGTTATACTGAACAACTTTTACTATGGAGCTAACCCAGAAATCTTAAAAAAAATAGCTTTCATACAAAATGTCGTTATCGATCGATCAGAATGTATGCGAAAGACATTTTTTTTAGATATTGTGATTGGCCCCATAGTAAAAATTGTTCAGTATAGCCTACTAAATCACCTCGTTCAAGGTTTTCAGTCGGCGGTGTAACACGTAACACCCTGTATATTATTGTAACTAAATACTATTAAATTGAACTGTATTATGACAATATAAAAGGAGTATGACTATGTAGCTAATCTCTTTGTCATGAATACAATTTGTGAAACTATTTTTTATAAGTAAATAAGAATACACTTAATTCATCATCATCATCATCTCAGCCATAAGACGTCCACTGCTGAACATAGGCCTCCCCTCTGGACCTCCTCATGTACCGGTTAGATGCGACCTGCATCCAGCGTTGCCCGGCGACCTTCATAAGGTCCTCTGTCCATCTTGTGGGTGGACGTCCTACGCTGCGTTTGCCTAGCCGTGGTCTCACACACACTACACACTTAATTGCCCATTCTAAATAATTATTAATGTAAATATTGTACCATTTGTAGCCACAGGTTTCGATAAAAGCCATCTTAACGTCATTCCGTTTGTCTCAACTCAAAACAAACAAACAAAACACGATCCATTGCCTTTCAAGACGGAAACACTGATTTAAAAACATAACGCGATTCAGCGCAAAACTGCAATCTTAACTCGCTATGCCCGAGCACGTGATTTTACCGTCAACCCAAAATCACCTTTACCGACCTACCAACTAGTACAAATACTAGTCATTATCCTATACATAGTGGTTCAACTTATAACCTTTTTGTCCACACTGGCCGTTTACAATATCGATTGGTAACGCAACGTCGTATCTCATTTAGCTTCTCGAGATAGTGAACTGTAATATCAAGTCGTTAAGGTACTTTTTAAATAACGTTCTATTAAGAGTTTTAGGTGATATGCATCTTATGAACACCTAAGAGCAATACTGTTTGTTGCTATCGGTGGCATTGGTGGACCTTAAGTCCGAGCAATAAGGTTTGCAAATTTTCAGTTGGAAGTTGGAAGTAGTGAATTGAATATAGTGATGCTACGAACACTACTTTTACAAATACTAATACTATGGTATACTATAGTATTAATACTAATACTTCTTATTGACGTATCTACAACGTACAATGTGATCTATAATTATAGCAAGCACGTTTCACCTTTCTATTTTGTGGTTTCACTCCGTTCCATGTTATATTTGTTTTCAATAGTATGTCGCAAACGCAAAGTGGTGCTAATTAGACAGTGTATGACTGTGATTGTATATGCACATACACAGACTACGAAGTTTATTAGACTTTGCCTCATACAAAAATATTAGTAAGTCGTAAGTTCAGTAAATATTCTAACTCTGCCGGACTTTACATTATTTTATTTACTGAAGAAACAGGACATTTACGAATTAAATTAAATGTGTATTTACTCTTCATGATTCAAAAAAGAGATCCACAAATCAAATGAATTATTCTAATTAAGTCAGTACATATACATATACACTAGTGACTATACGTGCGATGTGTTTCTGCAATAAAACGCGAGTTTAATGGTTCAGTTACTCATCTCTTCGTCTGTGGTAGAGCCGAAATCGGGATTCTCTTGCCGTTGAAATTTAAATTATAATTAGACTTATTGAAGATAGCACATTTTTGAAGACCACAGACGAAGGGATATTTTAGTTTTTGTATGTCGCACGACAGTTTAAATTTAAATCCGTGTATTCGAAAAGGTACGAATATTCGTGTTTACAATGTACTTACTAATTATAAATATGTATTTCGTATTCTTATTTGCTACATCACTAGTCAACTGTGTGCACGATGTAAGTACATACGATTATAGGTCTTTGCTTTCATTTGTTTTCGAATCGACTTTAAGCTCATAGTCATAAGGTCGGTTTTGTTCGCGTCGTTACTTTGTATTGCCGCACAGGAAACGGAAATGATTGTTTAGTCGTAGACACGTGCTGTGGACGTCGTTAAGGCTATGGTCCACTGAGGATAAAATCGGTATAGGTTGGTACAGTCGCCATCATGGGCCTATATCTCGAAAGCTTGTAACTTTTAATACAAGCGGAAGTCCTTATCTAATTAATAATGATGTTAAAAAGAGACTTCCACTTGTATTACAAGTTGCAAGCTTTTAAGAAACGGGCCTCAGCGTGCTTAGACTAGTTGCCAATCGCTAACGCTTAATCGTCAATCGTAAACGAAAGGCAGCTAATTGTCTTTGTCGCACTAATATGAAAGAGTGACAGAGAGGGAAAACTACGATACGCTACTAAGCCATCGCTAACGCGATTGGCAACTTGCCTAAGCACCCAGATATATCGGAGCAGCCAGGGTGCTCACAAATATCTGAGCAGAGGCCGTACCGCGAACCACAAACGTAGTATTGCCCCTCTCTCGCACTTGTGAATTTGTACGTAAGTGTAACGGGGACGGGGAGGGCCTCGGGCCTCTTTTGTCATGGCCAGGCTTGCTATCGCGAAGACCAAAGTTCGCAAATTTCGGGGATTTGTCTCTGTCACTCCAACGAAGGCGTTATTAGAGTGACAGAGAAAAATCTCCGAAATTTGAGAACTTCGGTGTTTGTGTTAAGGTAAGGTTTACACCAAACGAGCGAATATAATACTCATTCTATCCCCCACTCTACGAAATCAACGAATTTCGACGAATCACGTTTTGTGTAACGAACGAATTTCGTAGAGAGGGGATAGAATGAGCATTCGCTCGTTTGGTGTAAACACACCTTTACCAAGCCAAACATAGAAATAGCACGAACAAAATTTTGCTATGGACTTCCATTAGATATTATTTTATCGATAAGTTATTCTTTATTATGACAGAAGTCCACCTTGTGGGGGGCCTTTCCACGCTACGCCTTCCGGTACGTGGCCGCCACTCAGGAAACCTTCCCGCCCCAACGGCCATCGGTTCTACGCGCAATGTGCCCCGCCCACTGCCACTTCAGTTTAGCGATTCGGAGAGCTATTTCGGTTACTTTGGTTCTGCTGCGGATGGTCTCATTTTTAATCCGATCACGCAGAGAGACCTGGTGAAGGTCGCAGGAGTCCGCTGGATGCGGGTGGCGCAGGACCGGTCATTGTGGCAATCTTTGGGGGAGGCCTATGTTCAGCAGTGGACGTCTTTCGGCTGATATGATGATGATGATGATGATGATGATGATGATGATGATGATGATGACAGAAGTAACGTTATGTTATGACTTCGAAATAGATTTATCTAAATTAGTCTTAGTTGTAAAGCAGTCGAGAATTAAGCTTACTTTAGATGGAAATTTATCAAATATGATGATATAGTTAATTGTTTAAGTCCTAAAAAATACATCGATAAAATTTCTAGGTAGTAATCACCATACCTTCAAAACCTTTATTTTCTTGCTTCGAAAACTAAAGACACAAAAAAACAATGTCTATAGAAATCTATTCGACGAAAAGCTAAAAATACACACAGATTATGTTGTTAAAACAAGTTTCATTCATACATTCTTTATGACTAATTAAATGTGCAATTAACACAAAAAGTCCCACAATTGAATACATTTCAATTACATACAGATGCATTTTATAAACACAGTTCAATGACATGCTGAGTTGAAAAGAAAAACTTCTGTCACTTGTAGCTTTCATTCTTACCCCCTTATTCATAGCATCAAGATGAGTATGAAAATTATAATGTTTATAATGAACTCCAATAATTTATTGTTATCATTCAGCCGCGTGGTGACGGCAGTAAGAATACATTTATCACCATCCCTACTCCTCCTGCGGGTGTCGTAAGAGTCGACGTCGTCGAGGGATTGAAGTGTCACTGACCATCATTTGATAAAATATTGATGATGGGCAGCAGCGTCATCATAGTGGACACATTACTGCGATCGCCAATCCGCTTGCATAACCTTCTAATGCGTACACATAGTTAATAGGAGAGGGCTACGTCCAGCTGTGGACTATCATAGGCTGATGAATTGATGATGTATGTAATGTATGATTCCTATTATAATTATGGCGCTCATGTCACTTACGTGTATAGTTTTGATTGAGAATTTCTAGACTTAAAATCTTATAAAGAATTTCGACGTCAAGTGTATAACTTGTCCTGCTATCGCCAACACAGTTCACTGACTGTTTATGGACTTTAGTACATTGTAATAAAGGCTACGAGTGGTCAAGGTGTTTATACAACCACTATCATTAACATTATCAGGAACCGGTCGGAGCAAATATAGCTCGCCAATTGACAGTATGACAGGACGAGATTATACTTAAGGTTTATAAAGGTCATATCTCCGAGCAAGATGTATGTTTTCTAGGTACCTGTTTTTTGCATTTCTACAATATAATTATGTATAGCAGACAACGGATGAATTGTAGTAAGTTCTAGAAAAAGATAAATTGATTAATCATTAGTTAACTTTTTAGTCATGTCTATTATAATTATTATTGCGAACAACGACGCCTATTTATCCGATCTCTTTGATTAGTATGAGAAATTCATTGCATGAGATTTTTAGTGCGACGCGGAATTTGATTAATCGTTGAGTAAAAATATTATATTTTTTCTTTAATAGATACATCAGTTCTTGGCAAAACACATATAGGTATCTTAACCTATAATTGAATTTCTGGTCTTTTAAGTTACTAACAATAGTGAGGTAACCATAACATATGATTCCTTTTGTAACTACATACATATTTTAGATAAAAAAAAACATGTCAAAACACGAGATCTCAACACTCGACGGATATATTTGTCAAATTGTCGTCCCGCCTCTGGTTGGATAACACACAAAGCTGAAATGTAATTTACAATATCATTTTATTACCGGTAGTTTGAACTACACTCGGCGTCAAAAAAATCGCACATCTCGGAAATTTTGTTTTGAACGAATATAGCTCATATATTATTTGTTGCACCCTAACAATATTATTATCATTTGAAAGCGCGATTAATGACCTTTAAAATAGAGTATTGTTTGTTATCGTAAAAATAATGATGTCCGGAAAATTTGCGTTTGAAATCAAAAGTTCCGTAGCACGCTTTTAACAGGTCACTAATTGCGGCCCCAAGGATGGGTATAAAAGAGGGGGTAATGGTCAGTTATGGGTCATTCAGTATCCAGGCGTCACTGAGGACACACTTAAACAGCTACAGCAAGAAAAAACCTTCGGAAAATGGACACCACACCGGAAGAAGCAGCTCAAGTGATTGCACTTCTCCAATCTGGACTACGACAGGCAGAAGTTGCTCGGCATCTGAACATCAGTCGTTTTCGAGTGCGACGAGTGTTACAGCGTTTCGAGGAGACTGGCGGCTACATCAGGAGGCGTGGTTCCGGGAGACGACGCTGTACTTCCCGTCAAGACGACCGGTACATCGTGACGACCTCTTTGAGAAATCGTTTTTCCAACGCTGTTGAGCTCCAGCAACAGCTTCGAGCAGCTCGCAGAACGTCGGTGAGCGTCTCGACGATTAGAAGACGACTACGAGAGAGGAATTTGATGCCCCACCGAGCCGCTACGGGCCCCCAACTGACTGCACAGCACCGTACTGCCAGAAGAGGATTTCGCGCTTCACACGAGAATTGGACGTTCGCCCAATGGAGCAAGGTCCTCTTTTCTGACGAGACGAGGGTGTGCCTTTACACCAACGATAGGCGCAGGAGGGCATACAGAAGACCTGGGGAGCGGTACACAGAAGCCTGCACCGTAGAAACCGTCGGCTACGGAGGTGGATCCTGCATGTTCTGGGGCGGCATTTCTGTCGACGGGAAGACCGAATTTGTCTGCGTTTCCCGGACTGGTGGTGGCCGTGGCCAGGGATCCCTGAATGCTCAGCGTTACGTAGCGGAGATCCTGGATCAACATGTGGTCCCTTATGCTGATGTTGTTGGACGTGGCTTCCAGTTCATGCACGACAACGCCCGCAGCCATACAGCGCAAATTGTCAAGGACTACCTGCATGCTGCTGGTATCACCGTTATGGAGTGGCCAGCAAGGAGTCCTGACTTGAATCCCATCGAACACCTTTGGGATCAGCTGAAAAGGCGGGTACGGTCGCGTGATCCTGCTCCTGTCACTCTCGATGAGCTTCATGATGCCGTCATCGAGGAGTGGAACAACATGCCTCAAGAGAGCATCGTCACACTCATCAGGTCCATGAGTGACCGCTTGGCAGATCTTCGGAGGGCCAGAGGAGGCAACACTGGGTTTTAAGTTTAGTTTTAAGCTTTATTTTTTGTTATTGTTATGCTTTAAAATTTTGTAATTTTTGTGTAAATAAACGATTTTCCTTTTTCCTGGCAAATTTTCTTTTTTTTCGTACTGAAGTTGATCGTAAATTTTAATTTTCTGATGGAGGGTTTTATTACCTTTAAAATGAGACCCCACAGTCATACCTTGTCATACACAATATAGGGTTTATGATCCCTCGAAAGGAGAATTTAAAAAGGTGCGATTTTTTTGACGCCGAGTGTACGTAGGGACGAATGACGAATGTATTACTACCTCAAACCCAACCGTTATACTGATATTATAACTCAGGCCAAGCTGTTCTGTACTTTTATTATAATATAAATCTAAAATTCTAATTCTATATGCACTGAAACCAGCTCAATTTCCTTCTTAGTTCAATACATCAAAATTAAAAACCAATTCAAGAACCCATTGAAGAACGCCCAGACAGAAAATTAGCATCACAATACAAACAAACTGAATAAAAAACATCAAAACATGTCATTAGAGCGTGCGAATCGGTCTTTAAAAAACGTACAAATAGTTTGAGCTAGCAAGCAATTATAGTCTTTATTACTCACACACAAGACCCTTATAATAATTAAGTAAAAAAAAACAAATACCGCAATATTAGACCTTAAGTCAACGTCTTAAGATTGTACAGGTTTTTTTGTTCATGGGCGGTGCTGTGTGACCGCCTGTATGACTTAATAATTCGTCAAACCGAAAAATTTACGTATCGGAAAACATATAATTATGGCGATTAAAATATACCGAGACGGTTAAGCATTATGGGATTTGAGAGACGTGAATGTTTTTATCGATATTTTGTGGCTCGTGCCACTTTGTTTATCGATGTTTGTCAAAAAACATTTTCAATTTGCCGAATAATATTACAAAAACCACTAAAAAGGATGCTTTTATTAGCCATACGAGATTTATCATCATAAATGAAGATAATCCTATGGTTTTACTTATTATCTTACACAACACAACCACGGTATCTACACGTTTTTCATATCTCAGGATCAACTAACAGCCAATATCTACCAGACATAATTTACGTGCTCATTGACTATAGATAAGCGTTTTTGATATCAAGACTAAATAAATCAATTGTTTAAAAACACGTGCTAGTGCTTCATGCATATTCATCTTCGTTACAATTGTAAATTTTGCTCTAACTAGTTTCAGTAAAAAATAAAATCTGTAGAGATAGGTACGTCGATAAGAAAACAAAACGGATCAATAGTTAAATATCAATAACCCCTCGGAGATTCAGTCACCCCTCAGTTATCAAGATACAGCTAATTTGAAAGCATCGATATCGATAAGATTTGTGAAATACGAGTATGTACATGTACTACTTCAACTCTTAAGTAGTGCGACTACTTACTTATTTTGAGTTTAGTGGCGTAAGTATTCACACAACTTAGGAAACACTGGAAAATAAACAGCAAATCTGGCCATATCCATGTTTGTCATTGTCATGTTATAAAAGTAAAATATTTTTTGGGGTCCAGTATTTTTTAATATTTAGCGCTACGGGTTACTCACGTAATTTAAGTTAATAATTGTTCGATATTTGATTGTTTAGTCGGGGATGTCGATCCATGTCATGGAAACATATCGAGCAATTCGCTAAATATTTAAATATGTTTGAGTGTCATGTAAAGGTGCATTCAGACCAAGCGAACATTCGCTATTCTAACATCCCACTCTACGAAATTCGATCGTTACACAAAACGTGATTGGTTGATTTCGTAGAGCGGGGGATAGAACAACGAATGCTCTTTTGGTCTGAATGTACCTTAAGTTTACAGTTAAACATTAACAATACCTGTTTTTTCACTTACGCATCACATTATTTTCCGAAATTCTGCCTGATCTGTCCACCACGATACAGGCCTTGCCTAGTGTGGGGATGGGGATCTCTGTAAAGCTTATCAACATGCAATGTATTTTTTGGTGAATAAACTTATTTCGATTATGATTTTTCAGTTTTAATTCTAAAGTCAAGTATTTTTTCGACATCTAAACTCTTACATATCGATAAAAACGGCACGTCTCTCAGGTTAGGGTTCGCAGTTCGGAAGACGTCGCCACAATGGAGGACGAGCAGATGCGAGCAGGTAAAATGGAGCGACTCGGCAGATGCAAGCTTTGTTCGCTTTAATTAGATTGGCGAGAGACGATGCGAAGACGGCAGATTTGGAAAAGTGCGTGGAATTAATGCATCCCAAAAGTAACTTATAAATAAAAACTATACAAGATAGAAATAGAAATATAAATAACTTTATTCGTAGCACACACAAAATACAAAAACGAAAAAATTAATATTATACAAATAAGAACGTGTAAGCTACGAAATGGCCTCATCTCAGCATGTTACTAGCGTGTGCCAGCGCTGGTCTTCCGATGAGGCCAGAGATAAATAAATATCTTGGGACTTCTTACACAAATCGACCTCGTCCCACGGTAAGCTCAATTAAGCTTGTGATGTGGGTACCAAACGACGATATATATAATAGATAGGTACATGTGGATACTTCAATACATAGACAGCCATGACCAAGGAACAAATATTTGTGATAAGTAAATACACACGAATAATGCCCTCACCATTTGAACCTGGAACCTCCAGCTTCGTAGGCAGGGTCACTACAAAGGCTGACAACCTGACAACACAACCGCGGAATACAGTCGAAAAATGTTATTTTATTTTTATTTAAAGTATTGCGAATCGTATCAACATTAAAATGTAATTACACGTTCATAAACATAATAATTAAGCAGCGCGTAATGACGATGAGAAAAAAATCGTGACTGTGTTTAAATTACACTTTATTTACTTTTTTCGCAGTAGGTACTTATCATTACAGTAACGTAACTATGAATCGATTGCTAAATTTATAATCTCACATAAACCTTTAAATATTGAATAAACTGAGATTTCTCTCTAAAGCTGATAATTTTACGCCCGGCGGCGTCCGTGTTACGCAAAACGGTTTTTTGTTTTGCAAGGGTCTGCGGTTTGAAAGGGTAGGCAAGCAGTCATGGTGAACGAATCGAAAAAAAAACGTAGAAAGTGATTTTCTTAAAATCTCTAGGGAAGGGAATGACCCTGACAAAGCTTCAATTGTATAGTTGGAAAAGATGAGATACAAGACGCGAAAACATGAATTTGAACAGAAATTTAAGTTCTACCAAAATTATGTTAACATTTGTTGTCACACCGATTTTACGTCATACTTACACTACAGAATATAGTCTCCAACGGCTAAGAAATCAATTCTGACAGCTGTCACTTATTACGTTTTACATTTTATTAGTTATATTATAACCTTAATTCCGAAAGTTTATAGAATACGATATACTGATGAGTATTACGATATACTTTTTGGCAGTCATGGGTAGACCATAGGTTTGCCAGACGTGCCTACTTTAATATAAAGTGTTGTAGGTACTATATTTTACCTTTTACCTCTATGTATTTTACGATTTACGATACACAAAGTACGCTAAAATACTTTATTTCGAAAACTTAACCCGGCGAGAGTATGGTGAAAAAAAGTTAAACAAAAATAAACTCTATATATATATTGACATAAGTCAAACGCAGGGTATGAGATACCCTGCCACACTCCCGCCGGGTTTAAATAGCCAGTAAACTCCTATTTCCCTCCAGAGGGTCCCCTTTAATATGCCTAATATTAATAGTCCTAATATGAATTCGCATAACGGATTTGGCATAAATAATTAAGCATAATATTGATTAGGCAAAATAATAAAATTCCATAATGCTTAATACGCATATTGCTGATTATGCATAATTGAAATATGCATAACATTATTAAATATAACTTTATTCGTCCTAATATGGATTAGCATAAACTTAGAAATCAAGCGAATGAGGCAGATCAGGGTAAAACCAAGACAGTAAGGTTAAGTTCAAAAGATTAATTAGGCAGGAGCGACGAAGCGAAGTTGAAGCCTAGCTTTCGTCGATATCTCCTACACATCCTAATGAACACGTCAGATACAATCAATTAAATGAAACATTAGGTATTTAATAATCAATTCTATTAGTAAAGAAATCACATCTGGGTAGGCGCATGAGGCGCACAGTACAGAGTGTGTACCGATTTAATACGGGCGTATATTTACTACAAAAATATAAGTACATAGGTATACATGCATGTCAGTCAATAAAATATGTCAAGACCTAAACATTAACTGTTATATTATGTATACAGGGCATCCCACGGCGATGCCACATGGAGGGAAAGTACCTTAAACATCATAGATAGCATATTTTTCTGAAAGAAGACTTCATTTTATTTTTAAAACTTAATATAATAGCATTCAATTATTAAAAAAAAGTTTGAATGCAATTTTACTAAGTCTTAAAAATAAAATGAAGTCTTCTTTCAGCAGAATACGCTTCTATGATATTTAAGGTACTTACCCTCCATGTGGCATCGCCGTGGGACGCCCTGTATAGTATCGGTTTCGCTACGCAATCTATGATCGGTCATTATTATTTCATCTATTCTATTTTATACCTTTCATTAAGTATACCAAATAGTATTATGCTCATCCTAATTATTCCAAATCATCGTTATGATAGTTTACGTTATACGTAAATACATTATGCGTAATCGTTTATGCGAAATTATACTTATGCCACTTAAATAGTATGCTTAACAACGCTATGCCAATTTGAAGTATGCGTAATAAATTATGCGAATTAATATAGACTCCCCTCCAGATACTGTATTTTGCGTTGTATTTACTTTATTTTGTCATGCTTTAAACCGATAGAATACTGTATAATATATCAAAACAAAACCTGTCAACCCTAGTCATGGGTAGTATTTTGTAGTAAGAAATGTTCCTGAGCCTGTGACTCAGTATTTAATTTTTTTTACTTTATTTTCCCCTAATCCGTATCTATATTCTGCGACTTGTTAGGCAAGCCTCATAAAATGACCCTGAAAACATGTGCGTGTCAAATCTGCGGTCGATACAGGGAGCGGTCAGATTTTATAATAACTAACACGCAAATATATTGTGTAATATCGTTTGTAATATAAACCTTAATACATTGGCACAAAGGCGCTAAAGGCTGCTAGTTATTTATTCTTTAGTAACAGACTGTCCTAAGTCTGGAGCACGTTTACACCACTTTATTCACTATGATGATGTTATTTACTGTCAAAATTGGGTGAGCGGTAATATAAACGGTGTACTGAAACTTTAATGAGCCGCTGACAGTTTTGCTTGTGCTGATTTTTATATGAATGAATATTATGAGAATGCATGCGAACAGTTCTATAAAATATATTCAATAGAACTTACCTACATATCAATATTATCAATCACTAGTATCACTAATATTTATGACTTATGTAATGATTAATAAGTGAGATGAATATGTATCTTCGTAACGACGTCGTACCGTTGGAACTAAAATTAGTCAGTTGTAACTTTAAAAAACAAACAATATCATATCCAATAGATTATGCGTACCCTTTAGTATCTCAATTTATCGATATTTATCCATTACTATTTTCTTTACTTCATTGCTTACATGTATTATGTGTAGTAGTGGCAGCGTCTCAAATGAAAAAAAAACGCCAACCTAGCCTTTGCTCAATTTATCGATAAATCTTCCATCACTATTTGATTAATCACCGCCTTAAATGTAACTGCTCTATTTTACGTCTTTAGACTGCTTGGTTTTATAATGTATAGTCTCTTAAACTCAGAAACTCTCAAATTGGCCCATTAGCGCTAACTTTTTGAATGCAAACTACTCATTCCAGGAGTTACTCGCAACGCGAGTTACTCTCCCATTACTCGACTCGACTGTCACATTGTTACTCAAATTTCAGTTCTGAGCACTTGAGAACAGGGTTTCTAACTTCAGTTGGCTTCGTTGGACAATTAGCCTTGTAGACGCAAAAGTTAGTGTAGAAATTTTGTCACAGAGTAAAGGTGGGTTTACACCAAACCAGCGAATGCTCATTCTATCCCCACTGCACGAAATTCGTTCGTTACACAAAACGTAATTCGTCGAAATCCGTTGATTTCGTAGAATGGGGGATATAATGGTGCGTTCAAACCAAGCGAACATTCGCTATTCTAACCTCCCACTCTACGAAATTCGATCGTTACACAAAACGTGATTGGTTGATTTCGTAGAGCGGGGGATAGAGCAGCGAACTCTTTTGGTCTGAACGCACCTTAATGAGCATTCGCTCGTTTGGTTAAAGGTGCGGTTAAACTAAAAGAGCATTCGCTGTTCTAACCTCCCACTCTACGAAATTCGATCGGTACACAAAACGTGATTGGTTGATTTCGTAGAACGTAGAACGCACCTTAAGGCTACGTTCACACAGCGCAATTTTTCTCGTATAGGTACTTTATACGAGATTTTAATTTGTCTTGAAATAATTCTTCGAATCTTGTTTCTCGGTGCTGACTGTTGACCAGTTCTTAATAAAGGGCTCAATCTTTTCTCGGGTGCTAATTACTAACGGATGCCTACGTTTATGAAGGTGGATTTAATGGCGAATGCTCATTCTATCCCCCACTCTACGAAATCAACGAATTTCGACGAATTACGTTTTGTGTAACGACAGTAACGAACGAATTTCGTAGAGCGGGGATAGAATGAGAATTCGCTCGTTTGATGTAAATCCATCTTGAGGGGATTGAACATTTTGCCCTTAGCTTTAGCTAAGCAGACCACACAAATTGAAATACACTTGTCCACACATGTTACTAATATTTCGCCTTGATAAATGAATCTGCTAATTGAAGCTATACAGGGCGTCCCAAAGTTATGGGACTTTATGGGACATGAAGTAGAAGTACCTTAAATGGATACTATTTTGCAATAATGTGTCAACCCACATCAATTTGTCAATTAAAACTCAATTCTATAAATTACTAATTAAAGTTGACATTTTATTGAAAAATGGATGTGGGTTGACGCATTATTGCAAAACGGCATCCAAATATCGTAGATAGGATATTTTGATGAAAGAAGACTTTATTTTATTTTGAAAATTAAGTAATACTGCATTAAAAAAAATCCATAAAACATTTTGCTTTTTCTAGGCATCGAACCTACTTTAATGCGAAAAATTTTTTTTCGTAATTTTATGATATCATTCGCAAGAATGGATATAAAATAACATTTTTTCTCAAGAAACATAGTATCTAAAACTAAAAGAATAATCAAACAAGTTTGGTTCAAAATTCGAAAGAAATTGTAGTTGGTTCGATTTTGGGTGAAGCAAGTAATTTTTAGAAAAACTTTGAATGCACTATTACTAAATTTAAAAAATAACATTAAGTCTTCTTTCAGCAAAATACAGTATTTACGATATTTGAGGTGCTTCCCCTTCATGTCCCATAACTTTGAGACGCCCTGTATAACCATTCAGAAGTTGCAAACATTTAATGCATTTTATGCATCGCACATCGTACTCAGTGCAGATGCTATCGATCACTGTCATGTCATTTCACAAATGTTTACACTTGGACTCTATTGCAAGGTAATAAGGTGCAACAGTGCATTTGACGTCAGTGGCAATGGCGCCAACGGGCGTCAATGCAAAGTGCAATGTATGCGACTGATGTCATAATACGATATTTATTTTAGTATAATAACCAGACCTGGCCTGCTACCGCGAACACCGAAATTCGTAAATTTCGAAGATTTATCTCTGTCACTCCAACGATGGCGTCATTAGAGTGACAGAGAAAAATCCCCGAAATTTGCGAACTTCGATGTTCGCGGTAGCAGGCCTGGTTCTTCTAGTTTTGCATAATCAGAAGATTAAGATCAAAAACTACAACATTCTTAACTGACTTCAAACAAGCTAAAGGTGTATTTAGACCAAATGAGCATTCGCTCATTCTGTCCCCCACTCTACGAAATCAACGAATTTCGACGAATCACGTTTTATGTTACGAAGTACAAAAGAATTTCGTATAGTGGGGGATAGAATGAGCGAATGCTGATTTGGTCTAAATTCACCTTTAATAAAACCGTTTAAACCTATACCTATTTCTAGTATACAAGGAAGCATTATCAAGAGTTCTCAGAGTAGTTAAACTAGGTTATTTTCTATAATCACTGCACTTAGTGCACTTATAGCACATTAATGCCTCCTACTTACACTGCCTTACCGACTTGATATTCCAAGGGACTAAGCGCGTTGCGGGCACATTGCACGTAGACCCGATGGTCGTTGGGGCTCAAAGGTCCTCGAGTGGTTCTTAAACCGATTCTAAAGGTCTCTGCCCACTAGACCGTAGCATACCATGACCGTAGCATGAACGTATCAGACACGGAATGTGAGACGATACGGACTACTATGCCCACTACAACGTGTGTACATCGTTTCATATCCGTGCTAAGCCCGTTTAGTGACCGTAGCATCCGCGTCGCAACTACGTATCATCCCCGTAGTATGAGCGATTCATATCCGTCGTTATCGTTCCATTGTCACAGTTTTATCAGTTTCAAATTGTTTTCGCGCCCTTTAGACTACTATCGCTGTGCTAGTATTTTCCTAGGAGTTTATTTCTACACCAATTTTTCTGAGCTGACATCGTAAACTGCGATCGAAATCCATTGAAGTACCTACTAGAGTCAAGTCAAAGTCAAAAAAATTGATTGAGTATGCTTAGCAACAAGCACTTTCGAATCGTCAGTTATGCTACTTATACATTTATATGGCGGAATGTGTTTATTTATCATTAATATTATTATAGTATTAAATTACACTCACTATCAATCATTGTCTAGGTAACCTAGACACTGATAAGTATAATCTATGATATTAAACTAAGACTTCTTAGAATTGGTCAATATATTGTCTATATTATGAGAGTACATATGTTCTTGTCATGATTCTCAATGTGACTCCGTCAAGTACTGTTTTTTTTTTATTATTTTTACATCTTCTAATGGTTTTGGAACAATAATTAATTTTAAATAACAATGAAGCAACTGCTAAAGAGCTTAGGTTTTTCGAAAAAAAAGATATGTCGATTTTGTGTAAATATTGTAATAAAAATTTCAAACCACTAAAACTTATTTTAGAAAGCCTCATCAAAAGCATGGTTCTTACCATGTAAAAAAAGATATAAATTGTGCAATCTATCTGGATAAATTCGTTAAATTATATGACTGTTTAAAAATTGATATTTCTTTTAATTATCTTGTTTGTAAGAAACGAAGTAATATTTTTCGATCTCGATGAAAATCTTCGGTTTGCGGGTTTACATTCAATTAAGTTTTTTTTTTCAGAAAATAGCGATGCTGATTATATTGTTTACGTTGTTTCGCTATAAGAAAATTATTACTCACTATCAAAAGTGAAAAATTTGGAGAGTTTTGGATAAAAATTGTAAATACAATACAAAAATAAAAATAGAACCCGTATGCTCACCGTTTCGCCGCCTGCGCACACCGTACCGGCAACGTTGCGTGCCATGCACGTAGCGTGTCGGGGCCGGCAAAATATTCTCGCCAACAATCCTTGCCGGTCCTGTCGACCTTGGCGACGGTGTTGGCCGGCGACGGAACGTCCTAGTGGGCATAGTCTCATACTTTTCCATACAAAGAATATTTTTTTGTCTGATACGTTCATGCTACGGTCATGGTATGCTACGGTCTAGTGGGCAGAGACCTTAAGTCGATTGATTACGGGAAACTCTAAGGGTCTCCATAATGCAAGTAAATTCTCAAAATTCAACCCTTAAAGGTGCATGCAGACCAAAAGAGCATTCGCTGTTCTATCCCCCTACTCTACGAAATTCGATCGTTACACGAAACGTGATTCGTTGATTTCGTAGAGTGGGGTATAGAACAGCGAATGCTCTTTTGGTCTGCATGCACCTTAAGGAGTAGTAGGTAATGGAAGGCAAAAGCTAGTTAAAAAGTTTAAAAACTTACCTTCTTACCCCCTTATTCATAAACGTCTGCTAACTTAACAAGCCGCTAATAATTGTTTGTCCCTTAGGCTCTTACGGACACATTGTTAAGACCGAAAGGTTCAAACAATTATTAGCGGCTTGTTAAGTTAGCAGACGTTTATGAATAAGGTTATATTTTAACAACAAACGGGAAATAATTCGTTTCCAAACGTAACATGCTGCTAAGTATTGTTTGTCCCTTTCAATCTTAATAGACTTAATTTTTTCAATCCGCTTGCCCGGCGTGGCGATTATGGGCTTTTACCTCCTAATGCGTCTATACGCATAGTTAATAGGAGAGGCCTACGTCCAGCAGTGGACTAAGAAAGGCTGATGATGATGAATTTCGGGTTAAAATATAATTAAACTGGTCACTAATTAACTGCATTCGCTAAGTGCGTTTAATATAAACACTGGCGCCTAGTCTCTTTAATTCCTTGTCACATTAACATAATGCACATACCACCAAACGCATACTAGTTTACTTATAGCGACAAGGTTCTATGACGAATCTTATTAATGCATTCAGTAGTTATTTTTAGAATGCTACGACATCCTTATTCGATTGATTTAAGGTTTGGTTTTGTTTAACAAAATCTTGTGTTTGCAGTTATTTGCCGGGTAATCTTGTGATAGTGAAGTATGTAATATACTTGTTTTATCTTCAGTTATGTTTAAGTAGTTATATTTGCGAAGATGGCCAATTGTTTGTTGAAGAAAACAAATACGTGGTTTATCAATTTTATCATATTTGTGCCTGGGTGAAAAAATACTGCAACAAAATCTAAAGTAACATAATTGTATGTAAAATTGATTTACACTGCACTATATTTATATTCTGCTAAATATATACATCATTTATGTTTAAATATAATTATGCAATGAATTACGTTTTAAGGAAAGAAAATTAATTTAAACACTTTTCCTTAAATAAATTGACATTTTCACAAAGAAATTGTAGTAATATGCGCCAACTTGTAACAGTTGGTCTGTAACTCAGAACAAAAAAGGCTAAAACTAAGTTAATGAGATATTAGCATACCTGGGATAACTGGGGGCAAGTTATAGGGATTTGATATCGATTAAAAAGAAGTCGATATAATTATAATAAAAGATGTGCTTATTGAACATTCTCGAATACAGTACAGAGGTTCGATGTCATATCTGATATCGGGCCTCTTCAGATAGTAAAGTATGCAGATGTCATTTTAATCAAAATGACAATTTTAATATTGATATTTTAATGTTAATTGTATATTTTGAAAACTATTTTAAAATAAACGCGTAACTACCCGTTTAAACTTATTTTTTATATTAATTGAAGAGTAAGTACCTAATATTTATTTATGCCGAATAATATTTTGATGTTGTCATTCACAGTAACATCGATATATTTTTAGTCGATAAAATATTTTGCTACATCACTTTCGTATAAATGCCCCGAGTTATCCCAGGTATGGATATTAGATAAACTAATTAATACGATTTTGTCATTTTTAATAGGTTTTCCAAATTGCAGTATCTTATTTTGTATAAACAGTAAATACTGGCCTACTATCGCAACCTTCTAAATTCGTAAGTTTCGAATATATATTATTGCGTCTGTGTCACTCCAACGAAGATTTGACTAGAGTGACATAGACAAATCCTCGAAATTTGCGGATTTCGAAGTTCGCGCTGAACTTAAAGTGTTTTAGTCACGCGAATTGTGACAAAATATAATAAGCTTCCTGTCCTAATACTATAATGACTGTAATGACCAAACAATAGTAACAATAGCTGAGTGGCGCAAGGTTGCATCGTGACGTCATGTCTAGGTCGATATCGGTATGCTTAGCCAAGTTGCCAATCGCTTTCGCTTAATAGCGTATCGTAGTTTTTTCTTTAACAAAACTCAACAAACTTCTTATATGAACAACCAATCAGCTATGCTATTCTCTTATTCACACTTCACACATTCGACGCTGCGTTCGTCAACGAGCTCGACGTCGAGACAGCCTTGTCTAAAATCCTAGCTATTTGATTTGACGTTAGGAATCGAGGCTGTGAGCGAGGTTTTGGGCGAGTTCGTCGCTGTTTTTCTTTAGAGAATACGAAGTTCGTACATTAAACGTGAAACTCTCGACGCAGTGTAGTTTCAGCTCACGCCGCATTCGGCGCCGAGCACTAGTGTCGTTTAAGGAACATTAGTGAATACCATTTTTAGGCTCGACGCTGCCGCAGCGCTGACACAGCGCTGATAGCAAGGCGGTTTCCTTAGTGAATAACACTGCAGCTTACATCTTACGAGTGATTTACGCGACTTCCTCTAAGCCAGTGATGCATGGTTACCATTATACTTCGACCTTCGCGTGGACATCCAAGGTCCAATCGGATTGTTCCAATGGTTTCGCTTCGGCTAATCTCGATTTACTGTGAGATTCAATTGTATTTAATTTACTTTGTTCAATTTGTCTGAATAAACCTTGGGCAAACCAACTATGGGTTGGATGGGTAACTATATTGAAATAAAGTTTAGGAGTCAACTAAGAAAAGACATTATAAGTAGATAATTGTGTATTAAAATAATACTAAGTACCTAAAGTGTTCCAAATGTCGGAATGAATTTTTTTTTTTTTAATTTATGTTGGCACAACAAAGTGACTCCACTCCACCTGATCGTAAGTGAAAGTAGAGCCCAAATCGCGGCGGCAACGAACAGGAGACAATCAGTAACCTGTTAGTTGCCACCGCCTTGCTGGCCCGCTAGTTAAAGTTAATTAATATACGCGAGTTTATCAGTTTTCATAGTTTTATTTCATTGGTAACTTCCTTTAGGGACGAGATAGAAGAAAATATTTTACAAATCAAATCAAAATACATACTAATTTTCAGTACCGGGGCCTATTTCTCGAAAGCTTGTAACTTGTAATACAGGCGGAAATCCTTATCTAATTAATAGTGTTAAAAAGAGACTTCCACTTGTATTACACGTTACAAGCTTTCAAGAAACAGGCCCCAGATGGTGTGTTTCTATGCACTAGTGCGATCTAGGGCCATTTGTACTGAAAAACATCGTACGACACACGTGCGAAAAGGAATTTCGAAACTCGTGTTGATTTAAAACACTCCCTTCTGCCGTGTTTTAATTTATCTCCTCTCGTTTCGATCTTCATTTTTTTTGCACACGTATCGTAACAACTATTATTGCAAATATGCTGTTTTAGAAAAGTGACTTTAAAATTAAAATATTATTACAAGGGCATCGAAATATTTTTTTTATAATAGGTAACGCTTATAATATAAATGTATAACTCATTATTTATTTATATATTTGTATGTAGCGAATTATTTTTTATCATGTTAATGTATATTTTTTGAGGTGCGTCAATTTGATCGAATATGGGAAGCCTTAATTTGGTTAAGTGTTATTTTGATGTTTAATCTCTTATTATTATTTGTATCTCTCTTTAATCACGGGCCTATAAATCCCGGTCTTTTGGTAGGCTTGCGCGGGGATACAGATCCAACACGTAGAGGCCCTTTGGAGAAATTTGCTGTGTTGTACACCTGCTGCAACCCATTCACGGGCACAAAAATACATATCCGTAAACCGGTCCCAGCAGGCGTATAGAGACTATTGAGAAGGAATGGAAAAGACTAATGGGCTATGGTGATGGAGGATGGATGGATCAGAAATGGAACTATAGAAAAGAGGTCCGGACACCTGCCATAACAATGATTTCTCTTTGCTATCGAGGCAGGCGGTGACTTGCCGCCGACTAGATGGGCCCCCGTAAATGCCGTCACAAGAGACAGCCAGGGGCAACACCGGTGTAGGCGGCTCAGGAGTGTAGAGAGGTGTACACCGCTTTCTGCGCAGTGGCTTGGCAGCCGCTGCACCAACTCGCGACTTACGCAAATTTACACTTCCACCCCTGGAGCATATAGCTCTGACGACTCCTCTCTGGACGGCCAGTTAAGGCAAGCCAGAGCTGAGAGTCCTACGGGTCCCCTTGGGGTTCCACTCCGACCGACGAAGACACGCCGGAGGCGGGGACCCTGACCGACTCTCGGGAGCACTCGGGTCCGTGGGGTCGTTACTCCCCAACAGCTCGCCACAAGCTGCCCTGCGGCCTTATTATTATAATTATTACTGATTTCAGCTGCCCATTGATCTTGAACTAGTTTTATATACATAATTCAAAACTTGAATAAATCTACAAGAAGTGAACTAAAGACGCATTCAAATAAATCTAGAAAAAAATCTGTTCCACTTCAAATTGTAACAGTTTGTACAAAAAACTTCTGTCCGTTCAAATAATAAACCGTCTTAGAAAATGGTGGGTTCAATGGTCAAATGTATGGGACAACCGAATCAGTAAATAAAGGGCAGATGTTCTGTCGAAGCAAATTGTAGGCATCGCCCGACTTATGTCAGGAAGAGGTAGAAAAACTGATCTTATTGTGTGGGTGTTCTTTTATATTGTAATAATTTTGTTTGCTTTGTTGGACCTTTTGAGGAAGGTTGGCGACCCCTGGCCGTTTGATCCTCGAAAGCTTACTAAGAACTAACTTATCAGACGAAATTATTTAGCAAAATGTAAAGGTGGAAAGTTTGGTCTAACCAAACGAGCGAATGCTTATTCTATTCCCCCTCTACGAAATTCGTTCGGTACGACAAAACGTGATTCGTCGAAATTCGTTGATTTCGTAGAGTGGGGGATAGAATGAGCGAATGCTCGTTTGGTCTAAATGCACCTTAAGATGGGATTACGCTCTTTTCTGTATAGAACCGCAGCTCTTAAAGAAATTTAAGTATAGTCGAAAACATAAATATCTACTCGTACTAGAGTTAACTTGACTCCCCCTGTATACAAAGTTTTTATGCAGGGGGAGTCAGGTAACTCTGTGCTTGACTGTACATTTGCCCCCGACATTAGACTTAATGTGAGTACAGTTCGTTGCATATTCGGTTACAATACAAGCGGTAGATACATTAAGCTCTGATTTGTGTAGGGTTACACAAGTTGACATTAGGGTACTGTTTTAGTCATCTGTATAAAATAACGATGTTTTTAGTATCTTCATCATCATCATCAGCCTATCATAGTCCACTGCTGAACGTAGGCCTCTCCTATTAACTATGCGTATAGACGCATTAGGAGGTAAATGCCCATAATCGCCACGCTGGGCAAGCGGATTGGCGATCGCAGTAATGTGTCCACTATGATGACGCTGCTGCCCATCATCAATCTTTTATCAAATAATGGTCAGTGACACTTTAATCACTTAGTCGACTCTTACGACACCCGAAGGAGGAGTTGGGGTGGTGAATGTATTCTTACTGCAGTCACCACACGGCAAGAATCTATATCTTAGTAGTATCTTAGCGTGATACAATGATTAATATTATACCTATGTTTTAATGATATAGGACTTATCGCGTATGAATATGGACTAAAAAAATTATGTAATTCTCAAGGACAAAGCCGTATTCGAAACGTCAGAGGTTATTTGTGAAGTATTTCATACATACTAGTTTCGATAAAATAATGTGTGAAAATCGTGCAAGTTTCAATATTTTATATCAACGTTATATACACCCCGTGGGCTGTTTATGTACAGTTTAGGAAATCGGTTTACCTAAACATCGATTATTTTATGTTTAATTTGTGATCGTTACGATACGTTATTAATTTTAATTAATAATTAGTTGCTTTGCGTAATTCCATTACAATCACATGAAATATTGCTGTGCTATTCCACTTAATAATTCACCCCGCCTGAAAATCCCTCATGAAAATGGTTGCGAATAATTTAATACCCTTTAAAGTATTCATACAGGGTGACAGATGTCACCCTACCCGTGCTTACTACCACGAAAATCTAAATTTGTAAATTTCGATGATTTTTCTCTGTCACTCAAACGAAGGTGTCATTAGAGTGAGAGAGACAAATCCTCTAAATTTACGAATATCGTTCTTCGCGGTACGGCCGCTGGGTCGTGAAGCAAAAGTGAACAGGCCTACTACCGTGAAAATCGAAATTCGTAAATTTCGAGGATTTTTCTCTGTCACTCAAATGAAGGCATCATTGGAGTGAGAGAGACAAATCTTCGGAATTTACGAATTTCGATTTTAGCGGTAGGGCCACAGGTTACTAGGGAAGCTCACGATGAGCAACTTTCACTATGGATGGACACAACCAAGAAATCGCGAAATAAATTCAATCCTATTCACAATCTCTAACATATCATATTGTCAGCCTCCGTAGCCTAGTCGGTAGTGACCCTGCCTACGAAGCTGGAGGTTTTAGGTTCGGATCCTGGCGAGGGCATTATTTGTGTATTTACTTATCACAAATATTTGTTCCTCAGTTATGGCTGTCTAATTGTCTATGTATTTAAGTATGTATATGTATCTATCTATTACATATATTGTCGTCTAGTACCCACATCAGCACATCACAAATCACAAGCCTTAATTGAGCTTACCGTGGGACTAGGTCGATTTGTGTAAGATGTCCCAAGATATTTATTATTTAATTAACTCATAATTAGTCCCTATAGTGAAAGATGCTCAATGTAACCTTCCCTAGTACCCTGTTCACTCTTGGTCCAAAACCCTAATGTCACCCTGTAAAATAAATGCTATTCTAAAGAGTATTAATCACAATCTCTAACATATCTTTGCGTAATGTAAGGTATAGAACCTTTTACAGAAATAAACTCAGATTCCGGAAATGTCTTATATTAATTAAGTTTCTTTTGGAGTGAAACATCTTGTTCCTGATTTAAAAAGGGCTTTTCCGGCATATTTCTCATAATTACAAGCAACCTTTTAACTAAATATTTCCTCGTGACATTTACTGAAAATATCGACGTATAATAATTAGTATAATTACATATACATATCGAAGTTCATTTGCATTCCAAATGTCAGTCAGTTCTGTAAAAATGAATAAACATTAAAATGCTTGAGTTTTTCGAGTGTTTTTAAACAAAGTTATTTATACTATAATGTGGCCAAAAAATTAAGTACATTCCGTTGCGTGTAGGTTTTGAGACCCAGATTAGGCCCTTAGGAGGTTTTTGGTGTTTCAGAAAGGTCTTTTTTGTTCGTAGGTACCTACTAGGTGCTAACGATATACTTAGAACTAC